>JAUPFP010000276.1:0-46539 GCA_036925085.1 Brachycybe producta
GAAATTGACATTGAAATTGAAGTTTAATTGAAGTTAAGTTGAAGTTAAAATTGAAGTTGAAATTGAAGTTGAAATTGAAGTTGTAATTGAAGTTGAAATTGAAGTTAAAATTGAAGTTGAATTTGAAGTTGAAATTGAAGTTGAAATTTACATTGAAATTGAAGTTTAATTGAAGTTAAGTTGAAGTTGAAGTTGAGTTTGAAATTGAAATTGAAGTTGAAATTGAAGTTGAAATTGGAGTTAAAATTGAAGTTGAAAATGAAGTTAAAATTGAAGTTGAAATTGAAGTTAAAATTGAAGTTGAAATTGAAGTTGAAATTCAAGTTGAAATTGGAGTTGAAATTGAAGTTGAAATTGAAGTTGAAATTGAAGATGGAAATTGAAGTTAAAATTGAAATTGACAGTAAGATTAAAGTTGAAGTTTAAGTTGAAGTTGAAGTTAAAGTTGATGTAAAGTTGAACTTGAAGTTGAACTTGAAGGTGAAGTTGAAGTTGAAACTGAAGTTTAATTTTAAGTTGATATTGAAGTTGAAATTGAAGTTAAAATTGAAGTTGAAATGGATGTTGAAATTGAAGTTGAAATTGAAGTTGAAGTTGAAGTTGAATTTGAAGTTGAAATTAGAATTGAAATTGAAGTTGAAATTGAAGTTAAAATTGAAGTTGAAATTGAAGTTGAAATTGAAGTTGAAATTGAAGTTGAAATTGAAGTTAAAATTGAAGTTTAATTTTAAGTTGATATTGAAGTTGAAATTGAAGTTAAAATTGAAGTTGAAATGGATGTTGAAATTGAAGTTGAAATTGAAGTTGAAGTTGAAGTTGAATTTGAAGTTGAAATTAGAATTGAAATTGAAGTTGAAATTGAAGTTAAAATTGAAGTTGAAATTGAAGTTGAAATTGAAGTTGAAATTGAAGTTGAAATTGAAGTTGAAACTGAAGTTGAAATTGAAGTTGAAATTGAAGTTGAAACTGAAGTTTAATTTTAAGTTGATATTGAAGTTGAAATTGAAGTTAAAATTGAAGTTGAAATTAATGTTGAAATTGAAGTTGAATTTTAAGTTGATATTGAAGTTAAAGTTAAAGTTGAAGTTTGAAGTTGAAATTAAAGTTGAATTTTAAATTGAAATTGCAGTTGAAATTGAAGTTGAAATTGAAGTTGAAATTGAAGTTGAAATTGAAGTTGAAATTGAAGTTGAAATTGAAGTTGAAATTAAAGTTGAAATTGAAGTTGAAATTGAAGTTGAAATTGAAGTTGAAATTGAAGTTGAAATTGAAGTTGAAACTGAAGTTGAATTTTAAGTTGATATTGAAGTTGAAATTGAAGTTGAAACTGAAGTTGAATTTTAAATTGAAATTGCAGTTGAAATTGAAGTTGAAATTGAAGTTGAAATTGAAGTTGAAATTGAAGTTGAAATTGAAGTTTAAATTGAAGTTGAAATTGAAGTTGAAACTGAAGTTTAATTTTAAGTTGATATTGAAGTTGAAATTGAAGTTGAAATTGAAGTTGAAATTGAAGTTGAAATTGAAGTTGAAATTGAAGTTGAAGTTGAAGTTGAATTTGAAGTTGAAATTGAAGTTGAAATTGAAGTTGAAATTGAAGTTAAAATTAAAGTTGAAATTGAAGTTGAAATTGAAGTTGAAATTGAAGTTGAAATTGAAGTTGAAATTGAAGTTGAAATTGAAGTTGAAATTGAAGTTGAAATTGAAGTTGAATTTGAAGTTGAAATTGAAGTTGAAATTGAAGTTGAAATTGAAGTTGAAATTGAAGTTGAAATTGAAGTTGAAATTGAAGTTGAAATTGAAGTTGAAATTGAAGTTGAAATTGAAGTTGAAATTGAAGTTGAAATTGAAGTTGAAATTGAAGTTGAAATTGAAGTTGAAATTGAAGTTGAAATTGAAGTTGAATTTAAAGTTGAAGTTGAAGTTGAAGTTGAAATTCAAATTGAAATTGAAGTTGCAATTGAAGTTAAAATTGAAGTTGAAAATGAAGTTAAAATTGAAGTTGAAATTGAAGTTAAAATTGAAGTTGAAATTGAAGTTGAAATTCAAGTTGAAATTGGAGTTGAAATTGAAGTTGAAATTGAAGTTGAAATTGAAGATGGAAATTGAAGTTAAAATTGAAATTGACAGTAAGATTAAAGTTGAAGTTTAAGTTGAAGTTGAAGTTAAAGTTGATGTAAAGTTGAACTTGAAGTTGAACTTGAAGGTGAAGTTGAAGTTGAAGTTAAGTTTGAAATTGAAGTTGAAGTTGAAATTGAAGTTGAAATTGAAGTTAAAATTGAAATTGACAGTAAGATTAAAGTTGAAGTTTAAGTTGAAGTTGAAGTTAAAGTTGATGTAAAGTTGAACTTGAAGTTGAACTTGAAGGTGAAGTTGAAGTTGAAGTTAAGTTTGAAATTGAAGTTGAAGTTGAAATTGAAGTTGAAATTGAAGTTGAAGTTGAAGTTAAATTTGAAATTGAAGTTGAAGTTGAAATTGAAGTTGAAATTGAAGTTGAAGTTGAAGTTAAATTTGAAGTTGAAGTTGAAGTTGAAGTTGAAGTTGAAGTTAAAGTTGAGGTTGTAGTTGAAATTGAAGTTGAAGTTGTAGTTTAAGTTGAAATTGAAGTTGAAGTTGAAATTAAGTTTGAATTTGAAGTTGAAGTTGAAATTGAAGTTGAAATTGAAGTTGAAATTGAAGTTGAAATTGAAGTTAAAATTGAAGTTGAAATTGAAGTTGAAATTTAAGTTGAAGTTGAAATTAAGTTTGAATTTGAAGTTGAAGTTGAAATTGAAGTTGAAATTGATGTTGAAATTAAAGTTGAAATTGAAGTTGAAATTGAAGTTGAAATTGAAGTTGAAATTGAAGTTGAAGTTGAAATTGAAGTTGAAATTGAAGTTGAAGTTGAAGTTAAATTTGAAGTTGAAGTTGAAGTTGAAGTTGAAGTTGAAGTTAAAGTTGAGGTTGTAGTTGAAATTGAAGTTGAAGTTGTAGTTTAAGTTGAAATTGAAGTTGAAGTTGAAATTAAGTTTGAATTTGAAGTTGAAGTTGAAATTGAAGTTGAAATTGAAGTTGAAATTGATGTTAAAATTGAAGGTGAAGATGAAGTTGAAGTTAAGTTTGAAATTGAAGTTGAAGTTGAAATTGAAGTTGAATTTAAAGTTGAAGTTGAAGTTGAAGTTGAAATTGAAATTGAAATTGAAGTTGCAATTGAAGTTAAAATTGAAGTTGAAAATGAAGTTAAAATTGAAGTTGAAATTGAAGTTAAAATTGAAGTTGAAATTCAAGTTGAAATTCAAGTTGAAATTGGAGTTGAAATTGAAGTTGAAATTGAAGTTGAAATTGAAGTTAAAATTGAAATTGACAGTAAGATTAAAGTTGAAGTTTAAGTTGAAGTTGAAGTTAAAGTTGATGTAAAGTTGAACTTGAAGTTGAACTTGAAGGTGAAGTTGAAGTTGAAGTTAAGTTTGAAATTGAAGTTGAAGTTGAAATTGAAGTTGAAATTGAAGTTGAAGTTGAAGTTAAATTTGAAATTGAAGTTGAAGTTGAAATTGAAGTTGAAATTGAAGTTGAAGTTGAAGTTAAATTTGAAGTTGAAGTTGAAGTTGAAGTTGAAGTTGAAGTTAAAGTTGAGGTTGTAGTTGAAATTGAAGTTGAAGTTGTAGTTTAAGTTGAAATTGAAGTTGAAGTTGAAATTAAGTTTGAATTTGAAGTTGAAGTTGAAATTGAAGTTGAAATTGAAGTTGAAATTGAAGTTGAAATTGAAGTTAAAATTGAAGTTGAAATTGAAGTTGAAATTGAAGTTGAAGTTGAAATTAAGTTTGAATTTGAAGTTGAAGTTGAAATTGAAGTTGAAATTGATGTTGAAATTAAAGTTGAAATTGAAGTTGAAATTGAAGTTGAAATTGAAGTTGAAATTGAAGTTGAAATTGAAGTTGAACTTCAAGTTAAAATTGAAGTTGAAGTTGAAGTTGAAGTTGTAGTTAAAGTTGAAGTTGAAGTTAAAGTTGAAGTTTGAAGTTGAAATTAAAGTTGAAATTGAAGTTGAAATTGAAGTTGAAATTGAAGTTAAAATTGAACTTGAAATTGAAGTTGAAATTGAAGTTGAAATTGAAGTTGAAATTGAAGTTGAAATTGAAGTTGAAATTGAAGTTGAAGTTGAGTTTGAAGTTGAAATTGAAGTTGAAGTTGAATTTGAAATTAAAGATGAAGTTGAAGTTGAATTTGAAGTTGATGTTGAATTTAAAGTTGAAGTTGAAGTTGAAGTTGAAGTTAAAATTGAAATTGAAATTGAAGTTGAAATTGAAGTTGAAATTGAAGTTGAAATTGAAGTTGAAATTGAAGTTGAAACTGAAGTTTAATTTGAAGTTGATATTGAAGTTGAAATTGAAGTTAAAATTGAAATTAAGTTTGAATTTGAAGTTGAAGTTGAAATTGAAGTTGAAATTGATGTTGAAATTAAAGTTGAAATTGAAGTTGAAATTGAAGTTGAAATTGAAGTTGAAATTGAAGTTGAAATTGAAGTTGAACTTCAAGTTAAAATTGAAGTTGAAGTTGAAGTTGAAGTTGTAGTTAAAGTTGAAGTTGAAGTTAAAGTTGAAGTTTGAAGTTGAAATTGAAGTTGAAACTGAAGTTGAAATTGAAGTTGAAATTGAAGTTGAAATTGAAGTTGAAGTTGAGTTTGAAGTTGAAATTGAAGTTGAAGTTGAATTTGAAGTTGAATTTGAAGTTGAATTTGAAGTTGAAATTGAAGTTGAAATTGAAGTTGAAATTGAAGTTGAAATTGAAGTTGAAATTGAAGTTGAAACTGAAGTTGAAATTGAAGTTGAAATTGAAGTTGAAATTGAAGTTGAAATTGAAGTTAAAATTGAAGTTGAAATTGAAGTTGAAATTGAAGTTGAAATTGAAGTTGAAACTGAAGTTGAATTTTAAATTGAAATTGCAGTTGAAATTGAAGTTGAAATTGAAGTTGAATTTTAAGTTGATATTGAAGTTGAAATTGAAGTTGAAACTAAAGTTGAATTTTAAACTTTAATTGCAGTTGAAATTGAAGTTGAAATTGAAGTTGAAATTGAAGTTGAAATTGAAGTTGAAATTGAAGTTGAAATTGAAGTTGAACTTCAAGTTAAAATTAAAGTTTAAGTTGAAGTTGTAGTTAAAGTTGAAGTTGAAGTTAAAGTTGAAATTTGAAGTTGAAATTAAAGTTGAAATTGAAGTTGAAATTGAAGTTGAAATTGAAGTTAAAATTGAAGTTGAAATTGAAGTTGAAATTGAAGTTAAAATTGAAGTTGAAATTGAAGTTGAAATTGAAGTTGAAATTGAAGTTGAAATTGAAGTTGAAATTGAAGTTGAAATTGAAGTTGAAATTGAAGTTGAAATTGAAGTTGAAATTGAAGTTGAAATTGAAGTTGAAATTAAAGTTGAAATTGAAGTTGAACTTCAACTTAAAATTGATGTTTAAGTTTAAGTTGTAGTTAAAGTTGAAGTTGAAGTTAAAGTTGAAGTTTGAAGTTGAAATTAAAGTTGAAATTGAAGTTGAAATTGAAGTTAAAATTGAAGTTGAAATTGAAGTTGAAATTGAAGTTGGAATTGAAGTTGAAATTGAAGTTGAACTTCAAGTTAAAATTGAAGTTTAAGTTGAAGTTGTAGTTAAAGTTGAAGTTGAAGTTAAAGTTGAAGTTTGAAGTTGAAATTAAAGTTGAAATTGAAGTTGAAATTGAAGTTGAAATTGAAGTTAAAATTGAAGTTGAAATTGAAGTTGAAATTGAAGTTGAAATTGAAGTTGAAATTGAAGTTGAAATTGAAGTTGAAATTGAAGTTGAAATTGAAGTTGAAATTGAAGTTGAAATTGAAGTTGAACTTCAAGTTAAATTTGAAGTTGAAATTGAAGTTGAAATTGAAGTTGAAATTGAAATTGAAGTTGAAGTTGAAATTGAAGTAGAAATTGAAGTTGAAAATGAAGTTGAAATGGATGTTGAAATTGAAGTTGAAATTGAAGTTGAAGTTGAAGTTGAATTTGAAGTTGAAATTAGAATTGAAATTGAAGTTGAAATTGAAGTTGAAATTGAAGTTGAAATTAAAGTTGAAATTGAAGTTGAAATTGAAGTTGAAATTGAAGTTAAAATTGAAGTTGAAATTGAAGTTGAAATTGAAGTTGAAATTGAAGTTGAAACTGAAGTTTAATTTTAAGTTGATATTGAAGTTGAAATTGAAGTTAAAATTGAAGTTGAAATTGAAGTTGAAATTGAAGTTGAAATTGAAGTTGAAATTGAAGTTGAAATTGAAGTTGAAATTGAAGTTGAAATTGAAGTTGAAATTGAAGTTGAAATTGAAGTTGAAATTGAAGTTGAAATTGAAGTTGAAATTGAAGTTGAACTTCAAGTTAAAATTGAAGTTGAAGTTGAAGTTGAAGTTGTAGTTAAAGTTGAAGTTGAAGTTAAAGTTGAAGTTTGAAGTTGAAATTGAAGTTGAAACTGAAGTTGAAATTGAAGTTGAAATTGAAGTTGAAATTGAAGTTGAAGTTGAGTTTGAAGTTGAAATTGAAGTTGAAGTTGAATTTGAAGTTGAATTTGAAGTTGAATTTGAAGTTGAAATTGAAGTTGAAATTGAAGTTGAAATTGAAGTTGAAATTGAAGTTGAAATTGAAGTTGAAACTGAAGTTGAAATTGAAGTTGAAATTGAAGTTGAAATTGAAGTTGAAATTGAAGTTAAAATTGAAGTTGAAATTGAAGTTGAAATTGAAGTTGAAATTGAAGTTGAAACTGAAGTTGAATTTTAAATTGAAATTGCAGTTGAAATTGAAGTTGAAATTGAAGTTGAATTTTAAGTTGATATTGAAGTTGAAATTGAAGTTGAAACTAAAGTTGAATTTTAAACTTTAATTGCAGTTGAAATTGAAGTTGAAATTGAAGTTGAAATTGAAGTTGAAATTGAAGTTGAAATTGAAGTTGAAATTGAAGTTGAACTTCAAGTTAAAATTAAAGTTTAAGTTGAAGTTGTAGTTAAAGTTGAAGTTGAAGTTAAAGTTGAAGTTTGAAGTTGAAATTAAAGTTGAAATTGAAGTTGAAATTGAAGTTGAAATTGAAGTTAAAATTGAAGTTGAAATTGAAGTTGAAATTGAAGTTAAAATTGAAGTTGAAATTGAAGTTGAAATTGAAGTTGAAATTGAAGTTGAAATTGAAGTTGAAATTGAAGTTGAAATTGAAGTTGAAATTGAAGTTGAAATTGAAGTTGAAATTGAAGTTGAAATTGAAGTTGAAATTAAAGTTGAAATTGAAGTTGAACTTCAAGTTAAATTTGAAGTTGAAATTGAAGTTAAAATTGAAGTTGAACTTCAACTTAAAATTGATGTTTAAGTTTAAGTTGTAGTTAAAGTTGAAGTTGAAGTTAAAGTTGAAGTTTGAAGTTGAAATTAAAGTTGAAATTGAAGTTGAAATTGAAGTTAAAATTGAAGTTGAAATTGAAGTTGAAATTGAAGTTGGAATTGAAGTTGAAATTGAAGTTGAACTTCAAGTTAAAATTGAAGTTTAAGTTGAAGTTGTAGTTAAAGTTGAAGTTGAAGTTAAAGTTGAAGTTTGAAGTTGAAATTAAAGTTGAAATTGAAGTTGAAATTGAAGTTGAAATTGAAGTTAAAATTGAAGTTGAAATTGAAGTTGAAATTGAAGTTGAAATTGAAGTTGAAATTGAAGTTGAAATTGAAGTTGAAATTGAAGTTGAAATTGAAGTTGAAATTGAAGTTGAAATTGAAGTTGAACTTCAAGTTAAATTTGAAGTTGAAATTGAAGTTGAAATTGAAGTTGAAATTGAAATTGAAGTTGAAGTTGAAATTGAAGTAGAAATTGAAGTTGAAAATGAAGTTGAAATGGATGTTGAAATTGAAGTTGAAATTGAAGTTGAAGTTGAAGTTGAATTTGAAGTTGAAATTAGAATTGAAATTGAAGTTGAAATTGAAGTTGAAATTGAAGTTGAAATTAAAGTTGAAATTGAAGTTGAAATTGAAGTTGAAATTGAAGTTAAAATTGAAGTTGAAATTGAAGTTGAAATTGAAGTTGAAATTGAAGTTGAAACTGAAGTTTAATTTTAAGTTGATATTGAAGTTGAAATTGAAGTTAAAATTGAAGTTGAAATTGAAGTTGAAATTGAAGTTGAAATTGAAGTTGAAATTGAAGTTGAAATTGAAGTTGAAATTGAAGTTGAAATTGAAGTTGAAATTGAAGTTGAAATTGAAGTTGAAATTGAAGTTGAAATTGAAGTTGAAATTGAAGTTAAAATTGAAGTTGAAATTGAAGTTGAAATTGAAGTTGAAATTGAAGTTGAAACTGAAGTTTAATTTTAAGTTGATATTGAAGTTGAAATTGAAGTTAAAATTGAAGTTGAAATTGATGTTGAAATTGAAGTTGAAGTTGAAGTTGAAGTTGAAGTTGAATTTGAAGTTGAAATTTAGAATTGAAATTGAAGTTGAAATTGAAGTTACAATTGAAGTTGAAATTGAAGTTGAAATTGAAGTTGAAATTGAAGTTGAAATTGAAGTTGAAATTGAAGTTGAAATTGAAGTTGAACTTCAAGTTAAATTTGAAGTTGAAATTGAAGTTGAAATTGAAGTTGAAATTGAAATTGAAGTTGAAATTAAAGTTGAAGTTGAAGTTGAATTTGAAGTTGAATTTGAAGTTGAATTTGAAGTTGAAATTGAAGTTGAAATTGAAGTTAAAATTGAAGTTGAAATTGAAGTTGAAATTGAAGTTGAAATTGAAGTTGAAATTGAAGTTGAAATTGAAGTTAAAATTGAAGTTGAAATTGAAGTTGAAATTGAAGTTGAAATTGAAGTTGAAACTGAAGTTGAATTTTAAATTGAAATTGCAGTTGATGTTTAAGTTTAAGTAGTAGTTAAAGTTGAAGTTGAAGTTAAAGTTGAAGTTTGAAGTTGAAATTAAAGTTGAAATTGAAGTTGAAATTGAAGTTAAAATTGAAGTTGAAATTGAAGTTGAAATTGAAGTTGGAATTGAAGTTGAAATTGAAGTTGAACTTCAAGTTAAAATTGAAGTTTAAGTTGAAGTTGTAGTTAAAGTTGAAGTTGAAGTTAAAGTTGAAGTTTGAAGTTGAAATTAAAGTTGAAATTGAAGTTGAAATTGAAGTTGAAATTGAAGTTGAAATTGAAGTTAAAATTGAAGTTGAAATTGAAGTTGAAATTGAAGTTGAAATTGAAGTTGAAATTGAAGTTGAAATTGAAGTTGAAATTGAAGTTGAAATTGAAGTTGAAATTGAAGTTGAAATTGAAGTTGAAATTGAAGTTGAAATTGAAGTTGAACTTCAAGTTAAATTTGAAGTTGAAATTGAAGTTGAAATTGAAGTTGAAATTGAAATTGAAGTTGAAGTTGAAATTGAAGTAGAAATTGAAGTTGAAAATGAAGTTGAAATGGATGTTGAAATTGAAGTTGAAATTGAAGTTGAAATTGAAGTTGAACTTCAAGTTAAAATTGAAGTTGAAGTTGAAGTTGAAGTTGTAGTTAAAGTTGAAGTTGAAGTTAAAGTTGAAGTTTGAAGTTGAAATTGAAGTTGAAACTGAAGTTGAAATTGAAGTTGAAATTGAAGTTGAAATTGAAGTTGAAGTTGAGTTTGAAGTTGAAATTGAAGTTGAAGTTGAATTTGAAGTTGAATTTGAAGTTGAATTTGAAGTTGAAATTGAAGTTGAAATTGAAGTTGAAATTGAAGTTGAAATTGAAGTTGAAATTGAAGATGAAACTGAAGTTGAAATTGAAGTTGAAATTGAAGTTGAAATTGAAGTTGAAATTGAAGTTAAAATTGAAGTTGAAATTGAAGTTGAAATTGAAGTTGAAATTGAAGTTGAAACTGAAGTTGAATTTTAAATTGAAATTGCAGTTGAAATTGAAGTTGAAATTGAAGTTGAATTTTAAGTTGATATTGAAGTTGAAATTGAAGTTGAAACTAAAGTTGAATTTTAAACTTTAATTGCAGTTGAAATTGAAGTTGAAATTGAAGTTGAAATTGAAGTTGAAATTGAAGTTGAAATTGAAGTTGAAATTGAAGTTGAACTTCAAGTTAAAATTAAAGTTTAAGTTGAAGTTGTAGTTAAAGTTGAAGTTGAAGTTAAAGTTGAAGTTTGAAGTTGAAATTAAAGTTGAAATTGAAGTTGAAATTGAAGTTGAAATTGAAGTTAAAATTGAAGTTGAAATTGAAGTTGAAATTGAAGTTAAAATTGAAGTTGAAATTGAAGTTGAAATTGAAGTTGAAATTGAAGTTGAAATTGAAGTTGAAATTGAAGTTGAAATTGAAGTTGAAATTGAAGTTGAAATTGAAGTTGAAATTGAAGTTGAAATTGAAGTTGAAATTAAAGTTGAAATTGAAGTTGAACTTCAAGTTAAATTTGAAGTTGAAATTGAAGTTAAAATTGAAGTTGAACTTCAACTTAAAATTGATGTTTAAGTTTAAGTTGTAGTTAAAGTTGAAGTTGAAGTTAAAGTTGAAGTTTGAAGTTGAAATTAAAGTTGAAATTGAAGTTGAAATTGAAGTTAAAATTGAAGTTGAAATTGAAGTTGAAATTGAAGTTGGAATTGAAGTTGAAATTGAAGTTGAACTTCAAGTTAAAATTGAAGTTTAAGTTGAAGTTGTAGTTAAAGTTGAAGTTGAAGTTAAAGTTGAAGTTTGAAGTTGAAATTAAAGTTGAAATTGAAGTTGAAATTGAAGTTGAAATTGAAGTTAAAATTGAAGTTGAAATTGAAGTTGAAATTGAAGTTGAAATTGAAGTTGAAATTGAAGTTGAAATTGAAGTTGAAATTGAAGTTGAAATTGAAGTTGAAATTGAAGTTGAACTTCAAGTTAAATTTGAAGTTGAAATTGAAGTTGAAATTGAAGTTGAAATTGAAATTGAAGTTGAAGTTGAAATTGAAGTAGAAATTGAAGTTGAAAATGAAGTTGAAATGGATGTTGAAATTGAAGTTGAAATTGAAGTTGAAGTTGAAGTTGAATTTGAAGTTGAAATTAGAATTGAAATTGAAGTTGAAATTGAAGTTGAAATTGAAGTTGAAATTAAAGTTGAAATTGAAGTTGAAATTGAAGTTGAAATTGAAGTTAAAATTGAAGTTGAAATTGAAGTTGAAATTGAAGTTGAAATTGAAGTTGAAACTGAAGTTTAATTTTAAGTTGATATTGAAGTTGAAATTGAAGTTAAAATTGAAGTTGAAATTGAAGTTGAAATTGAAGTTGAAATTGAAGTTGAAATTGAAGTTGAAATTGAAGTTGAAATTGAAGTTGAAATTGAAGTTGAAATTGAAGTTGAAATTGAAGTTGAAATTGAAGTTGAAATTGAAGTTGAAATTGAAGTTAAAATTGAAGTTGAAATTGAAGTTGAAATTGAAGTTGAAATTGAAGTTGAAACTGAAGTTTAATTTTAAGTTGATATTGAAGTTGAAATTGAAGTTAAAATTGAAGTTGAAATTGATGTTGAAATTGAAGTTGAAGTTGAAGTTGAAGTTGAAGTTGAATTTGAAGTTGAAATTTAGAATTGAAATTGAAGTTGAAATTGAAGTTAAAATTGAAGTTGAAATTGAAGTTGAAATTGAAGTTGAAATTGAAGTTGAAATTGAAGTTGAAATTGAAGTTGAAATTGAAGTTGAACTTCAAGTTAAATTTGAAGTTGAAATTGAAGTTGAAATTGAAGTTGAAATTGAAATTGAAGTTGAAATTAAAGTTGAAGTTGAAGTTGAATTTGAAGTTGAATTTGAAGTTGAATTTGAAGTTGAAATTGAAGTTGAAATTGAAGTTAAAATTGAAGTTGAAATTGAAGTTGAAATTGAAGTTGAAATTGAAGTTGAAATTGAAGTTGAAATTGAAGTTAAAATTGAAGTTGAAATTGAAGTTGAAATTGAAGTTGAAATTGAAGTTGAAACTGAAGTTGAATTTTAAATTGAAATTGCAGTTGATGTTTAAGTTTAAGTAGTAGTTAAAGTTGAAGTTGAAGTTAAAGTTGAAGTTTGAAGTTGAAATTAAAGTTGAAATTGAAGTTGAAATTGAAGTTAAAATTGAAGTTGAAATTGAAGTTGAAATTGAAGTTGGAATTGAAGTTGAAATTGAAGTTGAACTTCAAGTTAAAATTGAAGTTTAAGTTGAAGTTGTAGTTAAAGTTGAAGTTGAAGTTAAAGTTGAAGTTTGAAGTTGAAATTAAAGTTGAAATTGAAGTTGAAATTGAAGTTGAAATTGAAGTTGAAATTGAAGTTAAAATTGAAGTTGAAATTGAAGTTGAAATTGAAGTTGAAATTGAAGTTGAAATTGAAGTTGAAATTGAAGTTGAAATTGAAGTTGAAATTGAAGTTGAAATTGAAGTTGAAATTGAAGTTGAAATTGAAGTTGAAATTGAAGTTGAAATTGAAGTTGAACTTCAAGTTAAATTTGAAGTTGAAATTGAAGTTGAAATTGAAGTTGAAATTGAAATTGAAGTTGAAGTTGAAATTGAAGTAGAAATTGAAGTTGAAAATGAAGTTGAAATGGATGTTGAAATTGAAGTTGAAATTGAAGTTGAAGTTGAAGTTGAATTTGAAGTTGAAATTAGAATTGAAATTGAAGTTGAAATTGAAGTTAAAATTGAAGTTGAAATTGAAGTTGAAATTGAAGTTGAAATTGAAGTTGAAATTGAAGTTAAAATTGAAGTTGAAATTGAAGTTGAAATTGAAGTTGAAATTGAAGTTGAAATTGAAGTTGAAATTGAAGTTGAAATTGAAGTTGAAGTTGAAGTTGAATTTGAAGTTGAAATTGAAGTTGAAATTGAAGTTAAAATTAAAGTTGAAATTGAAGTTGAAATTGAAGTTGAAATTGAAGTTGAAATTGAAGTTGAAATTGAAGTTGAAATTGAAGTTGAAATTGAAGTTGAAATTGAAGTTGAATTTGAAGTTGAAATTGAAGTTGAAATTGAAGTTGAAATTGAAGTTGAAATTGAAGTTGAAATTGAAGTTGAAATTGAAGTTGAAATTGAAGTTGAAATTGAAGTTGAAATTGAAGTTGAAATTGAAGTTGAAATTGAAGTTGAAATTGAAGTTGAAATTGAAGTTGAAATTGAAGTTGAAATTGAAGTTGAAATTGAAGTTGAAATTGAAGTTAAAATTGAAGTTGAAATTGAAGTTGAAATTGAAGTTGAAATTGAAGTTGAAACTGAAGTTTAATTTTAAGCTGATATTGAAGTTGAAATTGAAGTTAAAATTGAAGTTGAAATTGATGTTGAAATTGAAGTTGAAATTGAAGTTGAAATTGAAGTTGAAATTGAAGTTGAAATTGAAGTTGAAATTGAAGTTGAAATTGAAGTTGAAATTGAAGTTGAAATTGAAGTTGAAATTGAAGTTGAAATTGAAGTTGAAACTGAAGTTTAATTTTAAGTTGATATTGAAGTTGAAATTGAAGTTAAAATTGAAGTTGAAATGGATGTTGAAATTGAAGTTGAAATTGAAGTTGAAGTTGAAGTTGAATTTGAAGTTGAAATTAGAATTGAAATTGAAGTTGAAATTGAAGTTAAAATTGAAGTTGAAATTGAAGTTGAAATTGAAGTTGAAATTGAAGTTGAAATTGAAGTTGAAATTGAAGTTGAAATTGAAGTTGAAATTGAAGTTGAAATTGAAGTTGAAATTGAAGTTGAAACTGAAGTTTAATTTTAAGTTGATATTGAAGTTGAAATTGAAGTTAAAATTGAAGTTGAAATGGATGTTGAAATTGAAGTTGAAATTGAAGTTGAAGTTGAAGTTGAATTTGAAGTTGAAATTAGAATTGAAATTGAAGTTGAAATTGAAGTTAAAATTGAAGTTGAAATTGAAGTTGAAATTGAAGTTGAAATTGAAGTTGAAATTGAAGTTAAAATTGAAGTTTAATTTTAAGTTGATATTGAAGTTGAAATTGAAGTTAAAATTGAAGTTGAAATGGATGTTGAAATTGAAGTTGAAATTGAAGTTGAAGTTGAAGTTGAATTTGAAGTTGAAATTAGAATTGAAATTGAAGTTGAAATTGAAGTTAAAATTGAAGTTGAAATTGAAGTTGAAATTGAAGTTGAAATTGAAGTTGAAACTGAATTTGAAATTGAAGTTGAAATTGAAGTTGAAACTGAAGTTTAATTTTAAGTTGATATTGAAGTTGAAATTGAAGTTAAAATTGAAGTTGAAATTAATGTTGAAATTGAAGTTGAATTTTAAGTTGATATTGAAGTTAAAGTTAAAGTTGAAGTTTGAAGTTGAAATTAAAGTTGAATTTTAAATTGAAATTGCAGTTGAAATTGAAGTTGAAATTGAAGTTGAAATTGAAGTTGAAATTGAAGTTGAAATTGAAGTTGAAATTGAAGTTGAAATTAAAGTTGAAATTGAAGTTGAAATTGAAGTTGAAATTGAAGTTGAAATTGAAGTTGAAATTGATGTTGAAACTGAAGTTGAATTTTAAGTTGATATTGAAGTTGAAATTGAAGTTGAAACTGAAGTTGAATTTTAAATTGAAATTGCAGTTGAAATTGAAGTTGAAATTGAAGTTGAAATTGAAGTTGAAATTGAAGTTGAAATTGAAGTTTAAATTGAAGTTGAAATTGAAGTTGAAACTGAAGTTTAATTTTAAGTTGATATTGAAGTTGAAATTGAAGTTGAAATTGAAGTTGAAATTGAAGTTGAAATTGAAGTTGAAATTGAAGTTGAAGTTGAAGTTGAATTTGAAGTTGAAATTGAAGTTGAAATTGAAGTTGAAACTGAAGTTTAATTTTAAGTTGATATTGAAGTTGAAATTGAAGTTGAAATTGAAGTTGAAATTGAAGTTGAAATTGAAGTTGAAATTGAAGTTGAAGTTGAAGTTGAATTTGAAGTTGAAATTGAAGTTGAAATTGAAGTTGAAATTGAAGTTGAAGTTGAAGTTGAATTTGAAGTTGAAATTGAAGTTGAAATTGAAGTTAAAATTAAAGTTGAAATTGAAGTTGAAATTGAAGTTGAAATTGAAGTTGAAATTGAAGTTGAAATTGAAGTTGAAATTGAAGTTGAAATTGAAGTTGAAATTGAAGTTGAAATTGAAGTTGAAATTGATGTTGAATTTGAAGTTGAAATTGAAGTTGAAATTGAAGTTGAAATTGAAGTTGAAATTGAAGTTGAAATTGAAGTTGAAATTGAAGTTGAAATTGAAGTTGAAATTGAAGTTGAAATTGAAGTTGAAATTGAAGTTGAAATTGAAGTTGAAATTGAAGTTGAAATTGAAGTTGAAATTGAAGTTGAAATTGAAGTTAAAATTGAAGTTGAAATTGAAGTTGAAATTGAAGTTGAAATTGAAGTTGAAACTGAAGTTTAATTTTAAGCTGATATTGAAGTTGAAATTGAAGTTAAAATTGAAGTTGAAATTGATGTTGAAATTGAAGTTGAAATTGAATTTGAAATTGAAGTTGAAATTGAAGTTGAAATTGAAGTTGAAATTGAAGTTGAAACTGAAGTTGAAATTGAAGTTGAAATTGAAGTTGAAACTGAAGTTTAATTTTAAGTTGATATTGAAGTTGAAATTGAAGTTAAAATTGAAGTTGAAATTAATGTTGAAATTGAAGTTGAATTTTAAGTTGATATTGAAGTTAAAGTTAAAGTTGAAGTTTGAAGTTGAAATTAAAGTTGAATTTTAAATTGAAATTGCAGTTGAAATTGAAGTTGAAATTGAAGTTGAAATTGAAGTTGAAATTGAAGTTGAAATTGAAGTTGAAATTGAAGTTGAAATTGAAGTTGAAATTGAAGTTGAAATTGAAGTTGAAATTGAAGTTGAAACTGAAGTTGAATTTTAAGTTGATATTGAAGTTGAAATTGAAGTTGAAACTGAAGTTGAATTTTAAATTGAAATTGCAGTTGAAATTGAAGTTGAAATTGAAGTTGAAATTGAAGTTGAAATTGAAGTTGAAATTGAAGTTGAAATTGAAGTTGAAATTGAAGTTGAAACTGAAGTTTAATTTTAAGTTGATATTGAAGTTGAAATTGAAGTTGAAATTGAAGTTGAAATTGAAGTTGAAATTGAAGTTGAAATTGAAGTTGAAGTTGAAGTTGAATTTGAAGTTGAAATTGAAGTTGAAATTGAAGTTGAAACTGAAGTTTAATTTTAAGTTGATATTGAAGTTGAAATTGAAGTTGAAATTGAAGTTGAAATTGAAGTTGAAATTGAAGTTGAAATTGAAGTTGAAGTTGAAGTTGAATTTGAAGTTGAAATTGAAGTTGAAATTGAAGTTGAAATTGAAGTTGAAGTTGAAGTTGAATTTGAAGTTGAAATTGAAGTTGAAATTGAAGTTAAAATTAAAGTTGAAATTGAAGTTGAAATTGAAGTTGAAATTGAAGTTGAAATTGAAGTTGAAATTGAAGTTGAAATTGAAGTTGAAATTGAAGTTGAAATTGAAGTTGAATTTGAAGTTGAAATTGAAGTTGAAATTGAAGTTGAAATTGAAGTTGAAATTGAAGTTGAAATTGAAGTTGAAATTGAAGTTGAAATTGAAGTTGAAATTGAAGTTGAAATTGAAGTTGAAATTGAAGTTGAAATTGAAGTTGAAATTGAAGTTGAAATTGAAGTTGAAATTGAAGTTGAAATTGAAGTTGAAATTGAAGTTGAAATTGAAGTTAAAATTGAAGTTGAAATTGAAGTTGAAATTGAAGTTGAAATTGAAGTTGAAACTGAAGTTTAATTTTAAGCTGATATTGAAGTTGAAATTGAAGTTAAAATTGAAGTTGAAATTGATGTTGAAATTGAAGTTGAAATTGAAGTTGAAATTGAAGTTGAAATTGAAGTTGAAATTGAAGTTGAAATTGAAGTTGAAATTGAAGTTGAAATTGAAGTTGAAATTGAAGTTGAAATTGAAGTTGAAACTGAAGTTTAATTTTAAGTTGATATTGAAGTTGAAATTGAAGTTAAAATTGAAGTTGAAATGGATTTTGAAATTGAAGTTGAAATTGAAGTTGAAGTTGAAGTTGAATTTGAAGTTGAAATTAGAATTGAAATTGAAGTTGAAATTGAAGTTAAAATTGAAGTTGAAATTGAAGTTGAAATTGAAGTTGAAATTGAAGTTGAAATTGAAGTTGAAATTGAAGTTGAAATTGAAGTTGAAATTGAAGTTGAAATTGAAGTTGAAATTGAAGTTGAAACTGAAGTTTAATTTTAAGTTGATATTGAAGTTGAAATTGAAGTTAAAATTGAAGTTGAAATGGATGTTGAAATTGAAGTTGAAATTGAAGTTGAAGTTGAAGTTGAATTTGAAGTTGAAATTAGAATTGAAATTGAAGTTGAAATTGAAGTTAAAATTGAAGTTGAAATTGAAGTTGAAATTGAAGTTGAAATTGAAGTTGAAATTGAAGTTAAAATTGAAGTTTAATTTTAAGTTGATATTGAAGTTGAAATTGAAGTTGAAATTGAAGTTGAAATTGAAGTTGAATTTGAAGTTGAAATTGAAGTTGAAATTGAAGTTGAAATTGAAGTTGAAATTGAAGTTGAAATTGAAGTTGAAATTGAAGTTGAAATTGAAGTTGAAATTGAAGTTGAAATTGAAGTTGAAATTGAAGTTGAAATTGAAGTTGAAATTGAAGTTGAAATTGAAGTTGAAATTGAAGTTGAAATTGAAGTTGAAATTGAAGTTAAAATTGAAGTTGAAATTGAAGTTGAAATTGAAGTTGAAATTGAAGTTGAAACTGAAGTTTAATTTTAAGTTGATATTGAAGTTGAAATTGAAGTTAAAATTGAAGTTGAAATTGATGTTGAAATTGAAGTTGAACTTCAAGTTAAATTTGAAGTTGAAATTGAAGTTGAAATTGAAGTTGAAATTGAAATTGAAGTTGAAGTTGAAATTGAAGTAGAAATTGAAGTTGAAAATGAAGTTGAAATGGATGTTGAAATTGAAGTTGAAATTGAAGTTGAAGTTGAATTTGAATTTGAAGTTGAAATTAGAATTGAAATTGAAGTTGAAATTGAAGTTAAAATTGAAGTTGAAATTGAAGTTGAAATTGCAGTTGAAATTGAAGTTGAAATTGAAGTTGAAATTGAAGTTGAAATTGAAGTTGAAATTGAAGTTTAAATTGAAGTTGAAATTGAAGTTGAAACTGAAGTTTAATTTTAAGTTGATATTGAAGTTGAAATTGAAGTTGAAATTGAAGTTGAAATTGAAGTTGAAATTGAAGTTGAAATTGAAGTTGAAGTTGAAGTTGAATTTGAAGTTGAAATTGAAGTTGAAATTGAAGTTAAAATTAAAGTTGAAATTGAAGTTGAAATTGAAGTTGAAATTGAAGTTGAAATTGAAGTTGAAATTGAAGTTGAAATTGAAGTTGAAATTGAAGTTGAAATTGAAGTTGAATTTGAAGTTGAAATTGAAGTTGAAATTGAAGTTGAAATTGAAGTTGAAATTGAAGTTGAAATTGAAGTTGAAATTGAAGTTGAAATTGAAGTTGAAATTGAAGTTGAAATTGAAGTTGAAATTGAAGTTGAAATTGAAGTTGAAATTGAAGTTGAAATTGAAGTTGAAATTGAAGTTGAAATTGAAGTTGAAATTGAAGTTAAAATTGAAGTTGAAATTGAAGTTGAAATTGAAGTTGAAATTGAAGTTGAAACTGAAGTTTAATTTTAAGTTGATATTGAAGTTGAAATTGAAGTTAAAATTGAAGTTGAAATTGATGTTGAAATTGAAGTTGAACTTCAAGTTAAATTTGAAGTTGAAATTGAAGTTGAAATTGAAGTTGAAATTGAAATTGAAGTTGAAGTTGAAATTGAAGTAGAAATTGAAGTTGAAAATGAAGTTGAAATGGATGTTGAAATTGAAGTTGAAATTGAAGTTGAAGTTGAATTTGAATTTGAAGTTGAAATTAGAATTGAAATTGAAGTTGAAATTGAAGTTAAAATTGAAGTTGAAATTGAAGTTGAAATTGAAGTTGAAATTGAAGTTGAAATTGAAGTTAAAATTGAAGTTGAAATTGAAGTTGAAATTGAAGTTGAAATTGAAGTTGAAATTGAAGTTGAAATTGAAGTTGAAATTGAAGTTGAAGTTGAAGTTGAATTTGAAGTTGAAATTGAAGTTGAAATTGAAGTTAAAATTAAAGTTGAAATTGAAGTTGAAATTGAAGTTGAAATTGAAGTTGAAATTGAAGTTGAAATTGAAGTTGAAATTGAAGTTGAAATTGAAGTTGAAATTGAAGTTGAATTTGAAGTTGAAATTGAAGTTGAAATTGAAGTTGAAATTGAAGTTGAAATTGAAGTTGAAATTGAAGTAGAAATTGAAGTTGAAATTGAAGTTGAAATTGAAGTTGAAATTGAAGTTGAAATTGAAGTTGAACTTCAAGTTAAAATTGAAGTTGAAGTTGAAGTTGAAGTTGTAGTTAAAGTTGAAGTTGAAGTTAAAGTTGAAGTTTGAAGTTGAAATTAAAGTTGAAATTGAAGTTGAAATTGAAGTTGAAATTGAAGTTAAAATTGAACTTGAAATTGAAGTTGAAATTGAAGTTGAAATTGAAGTTGAAATTGAAGTTGAAATTGAAGTTGAAATTGAAGTTGAAGTTGAGTTTGAAGTTGAAATTGAAGTTGAAGTTGAATTTGAAATTAAAGATGAAGTTGAAGTTGAATTTGAAGTTGATGTTGAATTTAAAGTTGAAGTTGAAGTTGAAGTTGAAGTTAAAATTGAAATTGAAATTGAAGTTGAAATTGAAGTTGAAATTGAAGTTGAAATTGAAGTTGAAATTGAAGTTGAAACTGAAGTTTAATTTGAAGTTGATATTGAAGTTGAAATTGAAGTTAAAATTGAAATTAAGTTTGAATTTGAAGTTGAAGTTGAAATTGAAGTTGAAATTGATGTTGAAATTAAAGTTGAAATTGAAGTTAAAATTGAAGTTGAAATTGAAGTTGAAATTGAAGTTGAAATTGAAGTTGAAATTGAAGTTAAAATTGAAGTTTAATTTTAAGTTGATATTGAAGTTGAAATTGAAGTTAAAATTGAAGTTGAAATGGATGTTGAAATTGAAGTTGAAATTGAAGTTGAAGTTGAAGTTGAATTTGAAGTTGAAATTAGAATTGAAATTGAAGTTGAAATTGAAGTTAAAATTGAAGTTGAAATTGAAGTTGAAATTGAAGTTGAAATTGAAGTTGAAATTGAAGTTGAAACTGAAGTTGAAATTGAAGTTGAAATTGAAGTTGAAACTGAAGTTTAATTTTAAGTTGATATTGAAGTTGAAATTGAAGTTAAAATTGAAGTTGAAATTAATGTTGAAATTGAAGTTGAATTTTAAGTTGATATTGAAGTTAAAGTTAAAGTTGAAGTTTGAAGTTGAAATTAAAGTTGAATTTTAAATTGAAATTGCAGTTGAAATTGAAGTTGAAATTGAAGTTGAAATTGAAGTTGAAATTGAAGTTGAAATTGAAGTTGAAATTGAAGTTGAAATTAAAGTTGAAATTGAAGTTGAAATTGAAGTTGAAATTGAAGTTGAAATTGAAGTTGAAATTGAAGTTGAAACTGAAGTTGAATTTTAAGTTGATATTGAAGTTGAAATTGAAGTTGAAACTGAAGTTGAATTTTAAGTTGATATTGAAGTTGAAATTGAAGTTGAAACTGAAGTTGAATTTTAAATTGAAATTGCAGTTGAAATTGAAGTTGAAATTGAAGTTGAAATTGAAGTTGAAATTGAAGTTGAAATTGAAGTTTAAATTGAAGTTGAAATTGAAGTTGAAACTGAAGTTTAATTTTAAGTTGATATTGAAGTTGAAATTGAAGTTGAAATTGAAGTTGAAATTGAAGTTGAAATTGAAGTTGAAATTGAAGTTGAAGTTGAAGTTGAATTTGAAGTTGAAATTGAAGTTGAAATTGAAGTTAAAATTAAAGTTGAAATTGAAGTTGAAATTGAAGTTGAAATTGAAGTTGAAATTGAAGTTGAAATTGAAGTTGAAATTGAAGTTGAAATTGAAGTTGAAATTGAAGTTGAATTTGAAGTTGAAATTGAAGTTGAAATTGAAGTTGAAATTGAAGTTGAAATTGAAGTTGAAATTGAAGTTGAAATTGAAGTTGAAATTGAAGTTGAAATTGAAGTTGAAATTGAAGTTGAAATTGAAGTTGAAATTGAAGTTGAAATTGAAGTTGAAATTGAAGTTGAAATTGAAGTTGAAATTGAAGTTGAAATTGAAGTTAAAATTGAAGTTGAAATTGAAGTTGAAATTGAAGTTGAAATTGAAGTTGAAACTGAAGTTTAATTTTAAGTTGATATTGAAGTTGAAATTGAAGTTAAAATTGAAGTTGAAATTGATGTTGAAATTGAAGTTGAACTTCAAGTTAAATTTGAAGTTGAAATTGAAGTTGAAATTGAAGTTGAAATTGAAATTGAAGTTGAAGTTGAAATTGAAGTAGAAATTGAAGTTGAAAATGAAGTTGAAATGGATGTTGAAATTGAAGTTGAAATTGAAGTTGAAGTTGAATTTGAATTTGAAGTTGAAATTAGAATTGAAATTGAAGTTGAAATTGAAGTTAAAATTGAAGTTGAAATTGAAGTTGAAATTGAAGTTGAAATTGAAGTTGAAATTGAAGTTAAAATTGAAGTTGAAATTGAAGTTGAAATTGAAGTTGAAATTGAAGTTGAAATTGAAGTTGAAATTGAAGTTGAAATTGAAGTTGAAGTTGAAGTTGAATTTGAAGTTGAAATTGAAGTTGAAATCGAAGTTAAAATTAAAGTTGAAATTGAAGTTGAAATTGAAGTTGAAATTGAAGTTAAAATTGAAGTTGAAATTGAAGTTGAAATTGAAGTTGAAATTGAAGTTGAAATTGAAGTTGAATTTGAAGTTGAAATTGAAGTTGAAATTGAAGTTGAAATTGAAGTTGAAATTGAAGTTGAAATTGAAGTTGAAATTGAAGTTGAAATTGAAGTTGAAATTGAAGTTGAAATTGAAGTTGAAATTGAAGTTGAACTTCAAGTTAAAATTGAAGTTGAAGTTTAAGTTGAAGTTGTAGTTAAAGTTGAAGTTGAAGTTAAAGTTGAAGTTTGAAGTTGAAATTAAAGTTGAAATTGAAGTTGAAATTGAAGTTGAAATTGAAGTTAAAATTGAACTTGAAATTGAAGTTGAAATTGAAGTTGAAATTGAAGTTGAAATTGAAGTTGAAATTGAAGTTGAAATTGAAGTTGAAGTTGAGTTTGAAGTTGAAATTGAAGTTGAAGTTGAATTTGAAATTAAAGATGAAGTTGAAGTTGAATTTGAAGTTGATGTTGAATTTAAAGTTGAAGTTGAAGTTGAAGTTGAAGTTAAAATTGAAATTGAAATTGAAGTTGAAATTGAAGTTGAAATTGAAGTTGAAATTGAAGTTGAAATTGAAGTTGAAACTGAAGTTTAATTTGAAGTTGATATTGAAGTTGAAATTGAAGTTAAAATTGAAATTAAGTTTGAATTTGAAGTTGAAGTTGAAATTGAAGTTGAAATTGATGTTGAAATTAAAGTTGAAATTGAAGTTAAAATTGAAGTTGAAATTGAAGTTGAAATTGAAGTTGAAATTGAAGTTGAAATTGAAGTTAAAATTGAAGTTTAATTTTAAGTTGATATTGAAGTTGAAATTGAAGTTAAAATTGAAGTTGAAATGGATGTTGAAATTGAAGTTGGAATTGAAGTTGAAGTTGAAGTTGAATTTGAAGTTGAAATTAGAATTGAAATTGAAGTTGAAATTGAAGTTAAAATTGAAGTTGAAATTGAAGTTGAAATTGAAGTTGAAATTGAAGTTGAAATTGAAGTTGAAACTGAAGTTGAAATTGAAGTTGAAATTGAAGTTGAAACTGAAGTTTAATTTTAAGTTGATATTGAAGTTGAAATTGAAGTTAAAATTGAAGTTGAAATTAATGTTGAAATTGAAGTTGAATTTTAAGTTGATATTGAAGTTAAAGTTAAAGTTGAAGTTTGAAGTTGAAATTAAAGTTGAATTTTAAATTGAAATTGCAGTTGAAATTGAAGTTGAAATTGAAGTTGAAATTGAAGTTGAAATTGAAGTTGAAATTGAAGTTGAAATTGAAGTTGAAATTAAAGTTGAAATTGAAGTTGAAATTGAAGTTGAAATTGAAGTTGAAATTGAAGTTGAAATTGAAGTTGAAACTGAAGTTGAATTTTAAGTTGATATTGAAGTTGAAATTGAAGTTGAAACTGAAGTTGAATTTTAAATTGAAATTGCAGTTGAAATTGAAGTTGAAATTGAAGTTGAAATTGAAGTTGAAATTGAAGTTGAAATTGAAGTTTAAATTGAAGTTGAAATTGAAGTTGAAACTGAAGTTTAATTTTAAGTTGATATTAAAGTTGAAATTGAAGTTGAAATTGAAGTTTAAATTGAAGTTGAAATTGAAGTTGAAATTAAAGTTGAAATTGAAGTTGAAGTTGAAGTTGAATTTGAAGTTGAAATTGAAGTTGAAATTGAAGTTAAAATTAAAGTTGAAATTGAAGTTGAAATTGAAGTTAAAATTGAAGTTGAAATGGATGTTGAAATTGAAGTTGAAATTGAAGTTGAAATTGAAGTTGAAGTTGAAGTTGAATTTGAAGTTGAAATTAGAATTGAAATTGAAGTTGAAATTGAAGTTAAAATTGAAGTTGAAATTGAAGTTGAAATTGAAGTTGAAATTGAAGTTAAAATTGAAGTTTAATTTTAAGTTGATATTGAAGTTGAAATTGAAGTTAAAATTGAAGTTGAAATGGATGTTGAAATTGAAGTTGAAATTGAAGTTGAAGTTGAAGTTGAATTTGAAGTTGAAATTAGAATTGAAATTGAAGTTGAAATTGAAGTTAAAATTGAAGTTGAAATTGAAGTTAAAATTGAAGTTGAAATTGAAGTTGAAATTGAAGTTGAAATTGAAGTTGAAATTGAAGTTGAAATTGAAGTTGAAATTGAAGTTGAAATTGAAGTTGAAATTGAAGTTGAAATTGAAGTTGAAATTGAAGTTGAAATTGAAGTTGAAATTGAAGTTGAAACTGAAGTTTAATTTTAAGTTGATATTGAAGTTGAAATTGAAGTTAAAATTGAAGTTGAAATGGATGTTGAAATTGAAGTTGAAATTGAAGTTGAAGTTGAAGTTGAATTTGAAGTTGAAATTAGAATTGAAATTGAAGTTGAAATTGAAGTTAAAATTGAAGTTGAAATTGAAGTTGAAATTGAAGTTGAAATTGAAGTTGAAATTGAAGTTAAAATTAAAGTTTAATTTTAAGTTGATATTGAAGTTGAAATTGAAGTTAAAATTGAAGTTGAAATGGATGTTGAAATTGAAGTTGAAATTGAAGTTGAAGTTGAAGTTGAATTTGAAGTTGAAATTAGAATTGAAATTGAAGTTGAAATTGAAGTTAAAATTGAAGTTGAAATTGAAGTTGAAATTGAAGTTGAAATTGAAGTTGAAATTGAAGTTGAAACTGAAGTTTAATTTTAAGTTGATATTGAAGTTGAAATTGAAGTTAAAATTGAAGTTGAAATTGATGTTGAAATTGAAGTTGAAATTAAAGTTGAAGTTGAAGTTGAATTTGAAGTTGAATTTGAAGTTGAATTTGAAGTTGAATTTGAAGTTGAAATTGAAGTTGAAATTGAAGTTAAAATTGAAGTTGAAATTGAAGTTGAAATTGAAGTTGAAATTGAAGTTGAAATTGAAGTTGAAATTGAAGTTAAAATTGAAGTTGAAATTGAAGTTGAAATTGAAGTTGAAATTGAAGTTGAAACTGAAGTTGAATTTTAAATTGAAATTTCAGTTGATGTTTAAGTTTAAGTTGTAGTTAAAGTTGAAGTTGAAGTTAAAGTTGAAGTTTGAAGTTGAAATTAAAGTTGAAATTGAAGTTGAAATTGAAGTTAAAATTGAAGTTGAAATTGAAGTTGAAATTGAAGTTGGAATTGAAGTTGAAATTGAAGTTGAACTTCAAGTTAAAATTGAAGTTTAAGTTGAAGTTGTAGTTAAAGTTGAAGTTGAAGTTAAAGTTGAAGTTTGAAGTTGAAATTAAAGTTGAAATTGAAGTTGAAATTGAAGTTGAAATTGAAGTTGAAATTGAAGTTAAAATTGAAGTTGAAATTGAAGTTGAAATTGAAGTTGAAATTGAAGTTGAAATTGAAGTTGAAATTGAAGTTGAAATTGAAGTTGAAATTGAAGTTGAAATTGAAAGTTGAAATTGAAGTTGAAATTGAAGTTGAAATTGAAGTTGAAATGAAGTTGAAACTGAAGTTTAATTTTAAGTTGATATTGAAGTTGAAATTGAAGTTAAAATTGAAGTTGAAATGGATGTTGAAATTGAAGTTGAAATTGAAGTTGAAGTTGAAGTTGAATTTGAAGTTGAAATTAGAATTGAAATTGAAGTTGAAATTGAAGTTAAAATTGAAGTTGAAATTGAAGTTGAAATTGAAGTTGAAATTGAAGTTGAAATTGAAGTTAAAATTGAAGTTTAATTTTAAGTTGATATTGAAGTTGAAATTGAAGTTAAAATGAAGTTGAAATGGATGTTGAAAATTGAAGTTGAAATTGAAGTTGAAGTTGAAGTTGAATTTGAAAGTTGAAATTAGAATTTGAAATTGAAGTTGAAATTGAAGTTAAAATTGAAGTTGAAATTGAAGTTGAAATTGAAGTTGAAATTGAAGTTGAAATTGGAAGTTGAACTGAGTTTAATTTTAAGTTGATATTGAAGTTGAAATTTGAAGTTAAAATTGACGTTGAAATTGATGTTGAAATTGAAGTTGAAATTAAAGTTGAAGTTGAAGTTGAATTTGAAGTTGAATTTGAAGTTGAATTTGAAGTTGAATTTGAAGTTGAAATTGAAGTTGAAATTGAAGTTAAAATTGAAGTTGAAATTGAAGTTGAAATTGAAGTTGAAATTGAAGTTGAAATTGAAAGTTGAAATTGAAGTTAAAAATTGAAGTTGAAATTGAAGTTGAAATTGAAGTTGAAATTGAAGTTGAAACTGAAGTTGAAATTTTAAATTGAAATTGCAGTTGATGTTTAAGTTTAAGTTGTAGTTAAAGTTGAAGTTGAAGTTAAAGTTGAAGTTTGAAGTTGAAATTAAAGTTGAAATTGAAGTTGAAATTGAAGTTAAAATTGAAGTTGAAATTGAAGTTGAAATTGAAGTTGGAATTGAAGTTGAAGTTGAAGTTGAACTTCAAGTTAAAATTGAAGTTTAAGTTGAAGTTTGTAGTTAAAGTTGAAGTTGAAGTTAAGTTGAAGTTTGAAGTTGAAATTAAAGTTGAAATTGAAGTTGAAATTGAAGTTGAAATTGAAGTTGAAATTGAAGTTAAAATTGAAGTTGAAATTGAAGTTGAAATTGAAGTTGAAATTGAAGTTGAAATTGAAGTTGAAATTGAAGTTGAAATTGAAGTTGAAATTGAAGTTGAAATTGAAGATGAAATTGAAGTTGAAATTGAAGTTGAAATTGAAGTTGAAATTGAAGTTGAACTTCAAGTTAAATTTGAAGTTGAAATTGAAGTTGAAATTGAAGTTGAAATTGAAATTGAAGTTGAAGTTGAAATTGAAGTAGAAATTGAAGTTGAAAATGAAGTTGAAATGGATGATTGAAATTGAAGTTGAAATTGAAGTTGAAGTGAAGTTGAATTTGAAGTTGAAATTAGAATTGAAATTGAAGTTGAAATTGAAGTTAAAATTGAAGTTGAAATTGAAGTTGAAATTGAAGTTGAAATTGAAGTTGAAATTGAAGTTAAAATTGAAGTTGAAATTGAAGTTGAAATTGAAGTTGAAATTGAAGTTGAAACTGAAGTTTAATTTTAAGTTGATATTGAAGTTAGAAATTGAAGTTTAAAATTGAAGTTGAAATTAATGTTGAAATTGAAGTTGAATTTTAAGTTGATAGTGAAGTTAAAGTTAAAGTTGAAGTTTTTAAGTTGAAATTAAAGTTGAATTTTAAATTGAAATTGCAGTTGAAATTGAAGTTGAAATTGAAGTTGAAATTGAAGTTGAAATTGAAGTTGAAATTGAAGTTGAAATTGAAGTTGAAATTGAAGTTAGAAATTGAAGTTGAAATGAAGTTGAAATTGAAGTTTAAATTGAAGTTGAAATTGAAGTTGAAACTGAAGTTTAATTTTAAGTTGATATTGAAGTTGAAATTGAAGTTGAAATTGGAAGTTGAAATTAAAGTTGAAATTGAAGTTGAAATTGAAGTTGAAATTGAAGTTGAAATTGAAGTTGAAATTGAAGTTGAAATTGAAGTTGAAATTGAAGTTGAAATTGAAGTTGAAATTGAAGTTGAATTTGAAGTTGAAATTGAAGTTGAAATTGAAGTTGAAATTGAAGTTGAAATTGAATTTGAAATTGAAGTTGAAATTGAAGTTGAAATTGAAAGTTGAAATTGAAGTTGAAATTGAAGTTGAAATTGAAGTTGAAATTGAAGTTGAAATTGAAGTTGAAATTGAAGTTGAAATTGAAGTTGAAATTGAAGTTGAAATTGAAGTTGAAATTGAAGTTGAAATTGAAGTTGAAATTGAAGTTGAAATTGAAGTTGAAATTGAAGTTGAAATTGATGTTGAAATTGAAGTTGAAACTGAAGTTTAATTTTAAGTTGAATATTGAAGTTGAAAATTGAAGTTAAAATTGAAGTTGAAATTGATGTTGAAATTGAAGTTGAAGTTGAAGTTGAAGTTGAATTTGAAGTTGAAATTTAGAATTGAAATTGAAGTTGAAATTGAAGTTAAAATTGAAGTTGAAATTGAAGTTGAAATTGAAGTTGAAATTGAAGTTGAAATTGAAGTTGAATTTGAAGTTGAAATTGAAGTTGAAATTGAAGTTACAATTGAAGTTGAAATTGAAGTTGAAATTGAAGTTGAAATTGAAGTTGAAATTGAAGTTGAAACTGAAGTTTAATTTTAAGTTGATATTGAAGTTGAAATTGAAGTTGAAATTGAAGTTGAAATTGAAGTTGAAATTGAAGTTGAAATTGAAGTTGAAATTGAAGTTGAAATTGAAGTTGGAAATTGAAGTTGAAATTGAAGTTGAAATTGAAGTTGAAATTGAAGTTGAAATTGAAGTTGAAACTGAAGTTTAATTTTAAGTTGATATTGAAGTTGAAATTGAAGTTAAAATTGAAGTTGAAATTGATGTTGAAATGAAGTTGAAGTTGAAGTTGAAGTTGAAGTTGAATTTGAAGTTGAAATTTAGAATTGAAATTGAAGTTGAAATTGAAGTTAAAATGAAGTTGAAATTGAAGTTGAAATTGAAGTTAAATTGAAGTTGAAATTGAAGTTGAAATTGAAGTTGAAATTGAAGTTGAAATTGAAGTTGAAATTGAAGTTGAAATTGAAGTTGAAATTGAAGTTGAAATTGAAGTTGAAACTGAAGTTTAATTTTAAGTTGATATTGAAGTTGAAATTGAAGTTAAAATTGAAGTTGAAATTGATGTTGAAATTGAAGTTGAACGTTGAAGTTGAAGTTGAAGTTGAATTTGAAGTTGAAATTTAGAATTGAAATTGAAGTTGAAATTGAAGTTAAAATTGAAGTTGAAATTGAAGTTGAAATTGAAGTTGAAATTGAAGTTGAAATTGAAGTTGAAATTGAAGTTGAAATTGAAGTTGAAATTGAAGTTGAAATTGAAGTTGAAACTGAAGTTTAATTTTAAGTTGATATTGAAGTTGAAATTGAAGTTAAAATTGAAGTTGAAATGGATGTTGAAATTGAAGTTGAAATTGAAGTTGAAGTTGAAGTTGAATTTGAAGTTGAAATTAGAATGAAATTGAAGTTGAAATTGAAGTTGAAATTGAAGTTGAAATTGAAGTTAAAATTGAAGTTGCAATTGAAGTTGAAAATGAAGTTGAAATTGAAGTTGAAACTGAAGTTTAATTTAAAGTTGATTTTGAAGTTGAAATTGAAGTTAAAATTGAAGTTGAAATTGATGTTGAAATTGAAGTTGAAATTAAAGTGTGAAGTTGAAGTTGAATTTGAAGTTGAATTTGAAGTTGAATTTGAAGTTGAAAATTGAAGTTGAAATTGAAGTTACAATTGAAGTTGAAATTGAAGTTGAAATTGAAGTTGAATTTTAAGTTGATATTGAAGTTGAAATTGAAGTTGAAATTGAAGTTGAAATTGAAGTTGAACTTCAAGTTAAAATTAAAGTTTAAGTTGAAGTTGTAGTTAAAGTTGAAGTGAAGTTAAAGTTGAAGTTTGAAGTTGAAATTAAAGTTGAAATTGAAGTTGAAATTGAAGTTGAAATTGAAGTTAAAATTGAAGTTGAAATTGAAGTTGAAATTGAATTTGAAATTGAAGTTGAAATTGAAGTTGAAATTGAAGTTGAAATTGAAGTTGAAATTGAAGTTGAAATTGAAGTTGAAATTGAAGTTGAACTTCAAGTTAAAATTGAAGTTTAAGTTGAAGTTGTAGTTAAAGTTGAAGTAGAAGTTAAAGTTGAAGTTTGAAGTTGAAATTAAAGTTGAAATTGAAGTTGAAATTGATGTTGAAATTGAAGTTGAAATTAAAGTTGAAGTTGAAGTTGAATTTGAAGTTGAATTTGAAGTTGAATTTGAAGTTGAAATTGAAGTTGAAATTGAAGTTAAAATTGAAGTTGAAATTGAAGTTGAAATTGAAGTTGAAATTGAAGTTGAAATTGAAGTTGAAATTGAAGTTAAAATTGAAGTTGAAATTGAAGTTGAAATTGAAGTTGAAATTGAAGTTGAAACTGAAGTTGAATTTTAAATTGAAATTTCAGTTGATGTTTAAGTTTAAGTTGTAGTTAAAGTTGAAGTTGAAGTTAAAGTTGAAGTTTGAAGTTGAAATTAAAGTTGAAATTGAAGTTGAAATTGAAGTTAAAATTGAAGTTGAAATTGAAGTTGAAATTGAAGTTGGAATTGAAGTTGAAATTGAAGTTGAACTTCAAGTTAAAATTGAAGTTTAAGTTGAAGTTGTAGTTAAAGTTGAAGTTGAAGTTAAAGTTGAAGTTTGAAGTTGAAATTAAAGTTGAAATTGAAGTTGAAATTGAAGTTGAAATTGAAGTTGAAATTGAAGTTAAAATTGAAGTTGAAATTGAAGTTGAAATTGAAGTTGAAATTGAAGTTGAAATTGAAGTTGAAATTGAAGTTGAAATTGAAGTTGAAATTGAAGTTGAAATTGAAGTTGAAATTGAAGTTGAAATTGAAGTTGAAATTGAAGTTGAAATTGAAGTTGAAATTGAAGTTGAAACTGAAGTTTAATTTTAAGTTGATATTGAAGTTGAAATTGAAGTTAAAATTGAAGTTGAAATTGAAGTTGAAATTGAAGTTGAAATTGAAGTTGAAATTGAAGTTAAAATTGAAGTTTAATTTTAAGTTGATATTGAAGTTGAAATTGAAGTTAAAATTGAAGTTGAAATGGATGTTGAAATTGAAGTTGAAATTGAAGTTGAAGTTGAAGTTGAATTTGAAGTTGAAATTAGAATTGAAATTGAAGTTGAAATTGAAGTTAAAATTGAAGTTGAAATTGAAGTTGAAATTGAAGTTGAAATTGAAGTTGAAATTGAAGTTGAAACTGAAGTTTAATTTTAAGTTGATATTGAAGTTGAAATTGAAGTTAAAATTGAAGTTGAAATTGATGTTGAAATTGAAGTTGAAATTAAAGTTGAAGTTGAAGTTGAATTTGAAGTTGAATTTGAAGTTGAATTTGAAGTTGAATTTGAAGTTGAAATTGAAGTTGAAATTGAAGTTAAAATTGAAGTTGAAATTGAAGTTGAAATTGAAGTTGAAATTGAAGTTGAAATTGAAGTTGAAATTGAAGTTAAAATTGAAGTTGAAATTGAAGTTGAAATTGAAGTTGAAATTGAAGTTGAAACTGAAGTTGAATTTTAAATTGAAATTTCAGTTGATGTTTAAGTTTAAGTTGTAGTTAAAGTTGAAGTTGAAGTTAAAGTTGAAGTTTGAAGTTGAAATTAAAGTTGAAATTGAAGTTGAAATTGAAGTTAAAATTGAAGTTGAAATTGAAGTTGAAATTGAAGTTGGAATTGAAGTTGAAATTGAAGTTGAACTTCAAGTTAAAATTGAAGTTTAAGTTGAAGTTGTAGTTAAAGTTGAAGTTGAAGTTAAAGTTGAAGTTTGAAGTTGAAATTAAAGTTGAAATTGAAGTTGAAATTGAAGTTGAAATTGAAGTTGAAATTGAAGTTAAAATTGAAGTTGAAATTGAAGTTGAAATTGAAGTTGAAATTGAAGTTGAAATTGAAGTTGAAATTGAAGTTGAAATTGAAGTTGAAATTGAAGTTGAAATTGAAGTTGAAATTGAAGTTGAAATTGAAGTTGAAATTGAAGTTGAAATTGAAGTTGAAACTGAAGTTTAATTTTAAGTTGATATTGAAGTTGAAATTGAAGTTAAAATTGAAGTTGAAATGGAAGTTAAAATTGAAGTTGAAATGGATGTTGAAATTGAAGTTGAAATTGAAGTTGAAGTTGAAGTTGGAATTGAAGTTGAAATTGAAGTTGAACTTCAAGTTAAAATTGAAGTTTAAGTTGAAGTTGTAGTTAAAGTTGAAGTTGAAGTTAAAGTTGAAGTTTGAAGTTGAAATTAAAGTTGAAATTGAAGTTGAAATTGAAGTTGAAATTGAAGTTGAAATTGAAGTTAAAATTGAAGTTGAAATTGAAGTTGAAATTGAAGTTGAAATTGAAGTTGAAATTGAAGTTGAAATTGAAGTTGAAATTGAAGTTGAAATTGAAGTTGAAATTGAAGTTGAAATTGAAGTTGAAATTGAAGTTGAAATTGAAGTTGAAACTGAAGTTTAATTTTAAGTTGATATTGAAGTTGAAATTGAAGTTAAAATTGAAGTTGAAATTGAAGTTGAAATTGAAGTTGAAATTGAAGTTGAAATTGAAGTTAAAATTGAAGTTTAATTTTAAGTTGATATTGAAGTTGAAATTGAAGTTAAAATTGAAGTTGAAATGGATGTTGAAATTGAAGTTGAAATTGAAGTTGAAGTTGAAGTTGAATTTGAAGTTGAAATTAGAATTGAAATTGAAGTTGAAATTGAAGTTAAAATTGAAGTTGAAATTGAAGTTGAAATTGAAGTTGAAATTGAAGTTGAAATTGAAGTTAAAATTGAAGTTGAAATTGATGTTGAAATTGAAGTTGAAATTAAAGTTGAAGTTGAAGTTGAATTTGAAGTTGAATTTGAAGTTGAATTTGAAGTTGAATTTGAAGTTGAAATTGAAGTTGAAATTGAAGTTAAAATTGAAGTTGAAATTGAAGTTGAAATTGAAGTTGAAATTGAAGTTAAAATTGAAGTTGAAATTGAAGTTGAAATTGAAGTTGAAATTGAAGTTGAAACTGAAGTTGAATTTTAAATTGAAATTTCAGTTGATGTTTAAGTTTAAGTTGTAGTTAAAGTTGAAGTTGAAGTTAAAGTTGAAGTTTGAAGTTGAAATTAAAGTTGAAATTGAAGTTGAAATTGAAGTTAAAATTGAAGTTGAAATTGAAGTTGAAATTGAAGTTGGAATTGAAGTTGAAATTGAAGTTGAACTTCAAGTTAAAATTGAAGTTTAAGTTGAAGTTGTAGTTAAAGTTGAAGTTGAAGTTAAAGTTGAAGTTTGAAGTTGAAATTAAAGTTGAAATTGAAGTTGAAATTGAAGTTGAAATTGAAGTTGAAATTGAAGTTAAAATTGAAGTTGAAATTGAAGTTGAAATTGAAGTTGAAATTGAAGTTGAAATTGAAGTTGAAATTGAAGTTGAAATTGAAGTTGAAATTGAAGTTGAAATTGAAGTTGAAATTGAAGTTGAAATTGAAGTTGAAATTGAAGTTGAAATTGAAGTTGAAACTGAAGTTTAATTTTAAGTTGATATTGAAGTTGAAATTGAAGTTAAAATTGAAGTTGAAATGGATGTTGAAATTGAAGTTGAAATTGAAGTTGAAGTTGAAGTTGAATTTGAAGTTGAAATTAGAATTGAAATTGAAGTTGAAATTGAAGTTAAAATTGAAGTTGAAATTGAAGTTGAAATTGAAGTTGAAATTGAAGTTGAAATTGAAGTTAAAATTGAAGTTTAATTTTAAGTTGATATTGAAGTTGAAATTGAAGTTAAAATTGAAGTTGAAATGGATGTTGAAATTGAAGTTGAAATTGAAGTTGAAGTTGAAGTTGAATTTGAAGTTGAAATTAGAATTGAAATTGAAGTTGAAATTGAAGTTAAAATTGAAGTTGAAATTGAAGTTGAAATTGAAGTTGAAATTGAAGTTGAAATTGAAGTTGAAACTGAAGTTTAATTTTAAGTTGATATTGAAGTTGAAATTGAAGTTAAAATTGAAGTTGAAATTGATGTTGAAATTGAAGTTGAAATTAAAGTTGAAGTTGAAGTTGAATTTGAAGTTGAATTTGAAGTTGAATTTGAAGTTGAATTTGAAGTTGAAATTGAAGTTGAAATTGAAGTTAAAATTGAAGTTGAAATTGAAGTTGAAATTGAAGTTGAAATTGAAGTTGAAATTGAAGTTGAAATTGAAGTTAAAATTGAAGTTGAAATTGAAGTTGAAATTGAAGTTGAAATTGAAGTTGAAACTGAAGTTGAATTTTAAATTGAAATTGCAGTTGATGTTTAAGTTTAAGTTGTAGTTAAAGTTGAAGTTGAAGTTAAAGTTGAAGTTTGAAGTTGAAATTAAAGTTGAAATTGAAGTTGAAATTGAAGTTAAAATTGAAGTTGAAATTGAAGTTGAAATTGAAGTTGGAATTGAAGTTGAAGTTGAAGTTGAACTTCAAGTTAAAATTGAAGTTTAAGTTGAAGTTGTAGTTAAAGTTGAAGTTGAAGTTAAAGTTGAAGTTTGAAGTTGAAATTAAAGTTGAAATTGAAGTTGAAATTGAAGTTGAAATTGAAGTTGAAATTGAAGTTAAAATTGAAGTTGAAATTGAAGTTGAAATTGAAGTTGAAATTGAAGTTGAAATTGAAGTTGAAATTGAAGTTGAAATTGAAGTTGAAATTGAAGTTGAAATTGAAGTTGAAATTGAAGTTGAAATTGAAGTTGAAATTGAAGTTGAAATTGAAGTTGAACTTCAAGTTAAATTTGAAGTTGAAATTGAAGTTGAAATTGAAGTTGAAATTGAAATTGAAGTTGAAGTTGAAATTGAAGTAGAAATTGAAGTTGAAAATGAAGTTGAAATGGATGTTGAAATTGAAGTTGAAATTGAAGTTGAAGTTGAAGTTGAATTTGAAGTTGAAATTAGAATTGAAATTGAAGTTGAAATTGAAGTTAAAATTGAAGTTGAAATTGAAGTTGAAATTGAAGTTGAAATTGAAGTTGAAATTGAAGTTAAAATTGAAGTTGAAATTGAAGTTGAAATTGAAGTTGAAATTGAAGTTGAAACTGAAGTTTAATTTTAAGTTGATATTGAAGTTGAAATTGAAGTTAAAATTGAAGTTGAAATTAATGTTGAAATTGAAGTTGAATTTTAAGTTGATAGTGAAGTTAAAGTTAAAGTTGAAGTTTGAAGTTGAAATTAAAGTTGAATTTTAAATTGAAATTGCAGTTGAAATTGAAGTTGAAATTGAAGTTGAAATTGAAGTTGAAATTGAAGTTGAAATTGAAGTTGAAATTGAAGTTGAAATTGAAGTTGAAATTGAAGTTGAAATTGAAGTTGAAATTGAAGTTTAAATTGAAGTTGAAATTGAAGTTGAAACTGAAGTTTAATTTTAAGTTGATATTGAAGTTGAAATTGAAGTTGAAATTGAAGTTGAAATTAAAGTTGAAATTGAAGTTGAAGTTGAAGTTGAATTTGAAGTTGAAATTGAAGTTGAAATTGAAGTTAAAATTAAAGTTGAAATTGAAGTTGAAATTGAAGTTGAAATTGAAGTTGAAATTGAAGTTGAAATTGAAGTTGAAATTGAAGTTGAAATTGAAGTTAAAATTGAAGTTGAAATGGATGTTGAAATTGAAGTTGAAATTGAAGTTGAAGTTGAAGTTGAATTTGAAGTTGAAATTAGAATTGAAATTGAAGTTGAAATTGAAGTTAAAATTGAAGTTGAAATTGAAGTTGAAATTGAAGTTGAAATTGAAGTTGAAATTGAAGTTAAAATTGAAGTTTAATTTTAAGTTGATATTGAAGTTGAAATTGAAGTTAAAATTGAAGTTGAAATGGATGTTGAAATTGAAGTTGAAATTGAAGTTGAAGTTGAAGTTGAATTTGAAGTTGAAATTAGAATTGAAATTGAAGTTGAAATTGAAGTTAAAATTGAAGTTGAAATTGAAGTTGAAATTGAAGTTGAAATTGAAGTTGAAATTGAAGTTGAAACTGAAGTTTAATTTTAAGTTGATATTGAAGTTGAAATTGAAGTTAAAATTGAAGTTGAAATTGATGTTGAAATTGATGTTGAAATTGAAGTTGAAATTAAAGTTGAAGTTGAAGTTGAATTTGAAGTTGAATTTGAAGTTGAATTTGAAGTTGAATTTGAAGTTGAAATTGAAGTTGAAATTGAAGTTAAAATTGAAGTTGAAATTGAAGTTGAAATTGAAGTTGAAATTGAAGTTGAAATTGAAGTTGAAATTGAAGTTGAAATTGAAGTTGAAATTGAAGTTAAAATTGAAGTTGAAATGGATGTTGAAATTGAAGTTGAAATTGAAGTTGAAGTTGAAGTTGAATTTGAAGTTGAAATTAGAATTGAAATTGAAGTTGAAATTGAAGTTAAAATTGAAGTTGAAATTGAAGTTGAAATTGAAGTTGAAATTGAAGTTGAAATTGAAGTTAAAATTGAAGTTTAATTTTAAGTTGATATTGAAGTTGAATTGAAGTTAAAATTGAAGTTGAAATGGATGTTGAAATTGAAGTTGAAATTGAAGTTGAAGTTGAAGTTGAATTTGAAGTTGAAATTAGAATTGAAATTGAAGTTGAAATTGAAGTTAAAATTGAAGTTGAAATTGAAGTTGAAATTGAAGTTGAAATTGAAGTTGAAATTGAAGTTGAAACTGAAGTTTAATTTTAAGTTGATATTGAAGTTGAAATTGAAGTTAAAATTGAAGTTGAAATTGATGTTGAAATTGATGTTGAAATTGAAGTTGAAATTAAAGTTGAAGTTGAAGTTGAATTTGAAGTTGAATTTGAAGTTGAATTTGAAGTTGAATTTGAAGTTGAAATTGAAGTTGAAATTGAAGTTAAAATTGAAGTTGAAATTGAAGTTGAAATTGAAGTTGAAATTGAAGTTGAAATTGAAGTTGAAATTGAAGTTAAAATTGAAGTTGAAATTGAAGTTGAAATTGAAGTTGAAATTGAAGTTGAAACTGAAGTTGAATTTTAAATTGAAATTTCAGTTGATGTTTAAGTTTAAGTTGTAGTTAAAGTTGAAGTTGAAGTTAAAGTTGAAGTTTGAAGTTGAAATTAAAGTTGAAATTGAAGTTGAAATTGAAGTTAAAATTGAAGTTGAAATTGAAGTTGAAATTGAAGTTGGAATTGAAGTTGAAATTGAAGTTGAACTTCAAGTTAAAATTGAAGTTTAAGTTGAAGTTGTAGTTAAAGTTGAAGTTGAAGTTAAAGTTGAAGTTTGAAGTTGAAATTAAAGTTGAAATTGAAGTTGAAATTGAAGTTGAAATTGAAGTTGAAATTGAAGTTAAAATTGAAGTTGAAATTGAAGTTGAAATTGAAGTTGAAATTGAAGTTGAAATTGAAGTTGAAATTGAAGTTGAAATTGAAGTTGAAATTGAAGTTGAAATTGAAGTTGAAATTGAAGTTGAAACTGAAGTTTAATTTTAAGTTGATATTGAAGTTGAAATTGAAGTTAAAATTGAAGTTGAAATGGATGTTGAAATTGAAGTTGAAATTGAAGTTGAAGTTGAAGTTGAATTTGAAGTTGAAATTAGAATTGAAATTGAAGTTGAAATTGAAGTTAAAATTGAAGTTGAAATTGAAGTTGAAATTGAAGTTGAAATTGAAGTTGAAATTGAAGTTAAAATTGAAGTTTAATTTTAAGTGATATTAAAGTTGAAATTGAAGTTAAAATTGAAGTTGAAATGGATGTTGAAATTGAAGTTGAAACTGAAGTTTAATTTTAAGTTGATATTGAAGTTGAAATTGAAGTTAAAATTGAAGTTGAAATTGATGTTGAAATTGAAGTTGAAATTAAAGTGAAGTTGAAGTTGAATTTGAAGTTGAATTTGAAGTTGAATTTGAAGTTGAATTTGAAGTTGAAATTGAAGTTGAAATTGAAGTTAAAATTGAAGTTGAAATTGAAGTTGAAATTGAAGTTGAAATTGAAGTTGAAATTGAAGTTGAAATTGAAGTTAAAATTGAAGTTGAAATTGAAGTTGAAATTGAAGTTGAAATTGAAGTTGAAACTGAAGTTGAATTTTAAATTGAAATTTCAGTTGATGTTTAAGTTTAAGTTGTAGTTAAAGTTGAAGTTGAAGTTAAAGTTGAAGTTTGAAGTTGAAATTAAAGTTGAAATTGAAGTTGAAATTGAAGTTAAAATTGAAGTTGAAATTGAAGTTGAAATTGAAGTTGGAATTGAAGTTGAAATTGAAGTTGAACTTCAAGTTAAAATTGAAGTTTAAGTTGAAGTTGTAGTTAAAGTTGAAGTTGAAGTTAAAGTTGAAGTTTGAAGTTGAAATTAAAGTTGAAATTGAAGTTGAAATTGAAGTTGAAATTGAAGTTGAAATTGAAGTTAAAATTGAAGTTGAAATTGAAGTTGAAATTGAAGTTGAAATTGAAGTTGAAATTGAAGTTGAAATTGAAGTTGAAATTGAAGTTGAAATTGAAGTTGAAATTGAAGTTGAAATTGAAGTTGAAACTGAAGTTTAATTTTAAGTTGATATTGAAGTTGAAATTGAAGTTAAAATTGAAGTTGAAATGGATGTTGAAATTGAAGTTGAAATTGAAGTTGAAGTTGAAGTTGAATTTGAAGTTGAAATTAGAATTGAAATTGAAGTTGAAATTGAAGTTAAAATTGAAGTTGAAATTGAAGTTGAAATTGAAGTTGAAATTGAAGTTGAAATTGAAGTTAAAATTGAAGTTTAATTTTAAGTTGATATTAAAGTTGAAATTGAAGTTAAAATTGAAGTTGAAATGGATGTTGAAATTGAAGTTGAAATTGAAGTTGAAGTTGAAGTTGAATTTGAAGTTGAAATTAGAATTGAAATTGAAGTTGAAATTGAAGTTAAAATTGAAGTTGAAATTGAAGTTGAAATTGAAGTTGAAATTGAAGTTGAAATTGAAGTTGAAATTGAAGTTGAAACTGAAGTTTAATTTTAAGTTGATATTGAAGTTGAAATTGAAGTTAAAATTGAAGTTGAAATTGATGTTGAAATTGAAGTTGAAATTAAAGTTGAAGTTGAAGTTGAATTTGAAGTTGAATTTGAAGTTGAATTTGAAGTTGAATTTGAAGTTGAAATTGAAGTTGAAATTGAAGTTAAAATTGAAGTTGAAATTGAAGTTGAAATTGAAGTTGAAATTGAAGTTAAAATTGAAGTTGAAATTGAAGTTAAAATTGAAGTTGAAATTGAAGTTGAAATTGAAGTTGAAATTGAAGTTGAAACTGAAGTTGAATTTTAAATTGAAATTGCAGTTGATGTTTAAGTTTAAGTTGTAGTTAAAGTTGAAGTTGAAGTTAAAGTTGAAGTTTGAAGTTGAAATTAAAGTTGAAATTGAAGTTGAAATTGAAGTTAAAATTGAAGTTGAAATTGAAGTTGAAATTGAAGTTGGAATTGAAGTTGAAATTGAAGTTGAACTTCAAGTTAAAATTGAAGTTTAAGTTGAAGTTGTAGTTAAAGTTGAAGTTGAAGTTAAAGTTGAAGTTTGAAGTTGAAATTAAAGTTGAAATTGAAGTTGAAATTGAAGTTGAAATTGAAGTTGAAATTGAAGTTAAAATTGAAGTTGAAATTGAAGTTGAAATTGAAGTTGAAATTGAAGTTGAAATTGAAGTTGAAATTGAAGTTGAAATTGAAGTTGAAATTGAAGTTGAAATTGAAGTTGAAATTGAAGTTGAAATTGAAGTTGAACTTCAAGTTAAATTTGAAGTTGAAATTGAAGTTGAAATTGAAGTTGAAATTGAAATTGAAGTTGAAGTTGAAATTGAAGTAGAAATTGAAGTTGAAAATGAAGTTGAAATGGATGTTGAAATTGAAGTTGAAATTGAAGTTGAAGTTGAATTTGAAGTTGAAATTAGAATTGAAATTGAAGTTGAAATTGAAGTTAAAATTGAAGTTGAAATTGAAGTTGAAATTGAAGTTGAAATTGAAGTTGAAATTGAAGTTAAAATTGAAGTTGAAATTGAAGTTGAAATTGAAGTTGAAATTGAAGTTGAAACTGAAGTTTAATTTTAAGTTGATATTGAAGTTGAAATTGAAGTTAAAATTGAAGTTGAAATTAATGTTGAAATTGAAGTTGAATTTTAAGTTGATAGTGAAGTTAAAGTTAAAGTTGAAGTTTGAAGTTGAAATTAAAGTTGAATTTTAAATTGAAATTGCAGTTGAAATTGAAGTTGAAATTGAAGTTGAAATTGAAGTTGAAATTGAAGTTGAAATTGAAGTTGAAATTGAAGTTGAAATTGAAGTTGAAATTGAAGTTGAAATTGAAGTTGAAATTGAAGTTGAAATTGAAGTTTAAATTGAAGTTGAAATTGAAGTTGAAACTGAAGTTTAATTTTAAGTTGATATTGAAGTTGAAATTGAAGTTGAAATTGAAGTTGAAATTAAAGTTGAAATTGAAGTTGAAATTGAAGTTGAAATTGAAGTTGAAATTGAAGTTGAAATTGAAGTTGAAATTGAAGTTGAAATTGAAGTTGAAATTGAAGTTGAAATTGAAGTTGAATTTGAAGTTGAAATTGAAGTTGAAATTGAAGTTGAAATTGAAGTTGAAATTGAATTTGAAATTGAAGTTGAAATTGAAGTTGAAATTGAAGTTGAAATTGAAGTTGAAATTGAAGTTGAAATTGAAGTTGAAATTGAAGTTGAAATTGAAGTTGAAATTGAAGTTGAAATTGAAGTTGAAATTGAAGTTGAAATTGAAGTTGAAATTGAAGTTGAAATTGAAGTTGAAATTGAAGTTGAAATTGAAGTTGAAATTGAAGTTGAAATTGAAGTTGAAATTGAAGTTGAAACTGAAGTTTAATTTTAAGTTGATATTGAAGTTGAAATTGAAGTTAAAATTGAAGTTGAAATTGATGTTGAAATTGAAGTTGAAGTTGAAGTTGAAGTTGAATTTGAAGTTGAAATTTAGAATTGAAATTGAAGTTGAAATTGAAGTTAAAATTGAAGTTGAAATTGAAGTTGAAATTGAAGTTGAAATTGAAGTTGAAATTGAAGTTGAATTTGAAGTTGAAATTGAAGTTGAAATTGAAGTTACAATTGAAGTTGAAATTGAAGTTGAAATTGAAGTTGAAATTGAAGTTGAAATTGAAGTTGAAACTGAAGTTTAATTTTAAGTTGATATTGAAGTTGAAATTGAAGTTGAAATTGAAGTTGAAATTGAAGTTGAAATTGAAGTTGAAATTGAAGTTGAAATTGAAGTTGAAATTGAAGTTGAAATTGAAGTTGAAATTGAAGTTGAAATTGAAGTTGAAATTGAAGTTGAAATTGAAGTTGAAATTGAAGTTGAAACTGAAGTTTAATTTTAAGTTGATATTGAAGTTGAAATTGAAGTTAAAATTGAAGTTGAAATTGATGTTGAAATTGAAGTTGAAGTTGAAGTTGAAGTTGAATTTGAAGTTGAAATTTAGAATTGAAATTGAAGTTGAAATTGAAGTTAAAATTGAAGTTGAAATTGAAGTTGAAATTGAAGTTAAAATTGAAGTTGAAATTGAAGTTGAAATTGAAGTTGAAATTGAAGTTGAAATTGAAGTTGAAATTGAAGTTGAAATTGAAGTTGAAATTGAAGTTGAAATTGAAGTTGAAACTGAAGTTTAATTTTAAGTTGATATTGAAGTTGAAATTGAAGTTAAAATTGAAGTTGAAATTGATGTTGAAATTGAAGTTGAAGTTGAAATTGAAGTTGAAGTTGAAGTTGAAGTTGAAGTTGAATTTGAAGTTGAAATTTAGAATTGAAATTGAAGTTGAAATTGAAGTTAAAATTGAAGTTGAAATTGAAGTTGAAATTGAAGTTGAAATTGAAGTTGAAATTGAAGTTGAAATTGAAGTTGAAATTGAAGTTGAAATTGAAGTTGAAATTGAAGTTGAAACTGAAGTTTAATTTTAAGTTGATATTGAAGTTGAAACTGAAGTTGAATTTTAAACTGAAATTGCAGTTGAAATTGAAGTTGAAATTGAAGATGAAATTGAAGTTGAAATTGAAGTTGAAATTGAAGTTGAACTTCAAGTTAAAATTAAAGTTTAAGTTGAAGTTGTAGTTAAAGTTGAAGTTGAAGTTAAAGTTGAAGTTTGAAGTTGAAATTAAAGTTGAAATTGAAGTTGAAATTGAAGTTGAAATTGAAGTTGAAATTGAAGTTGAAATTGAAGTTAAAATTGAAGTTGAAATTGAAATTGAAATTGAATTTGAAATTGAAGTTGAAATTGAAGTTGAAATTGAAGTTGAAATTGAAGTTGAAATTTAAGTTGAAATTTAAGTTGAAATTGAAGTTGAACTTCAAGTTAAAATTGAAGTTTAAGTTGAAGTTGTAGTTAAAGTTGAAGTTGAAGTTAAAGTTGAAGTTTGAAGTTGAAATTAAAGTTGAAATTGAAGTTGAAATTGAAGTTGAAATTGAAGTTAAAATTGAACTTGAAATTGAAGTTGAAATTGAAGTTGAAATTGAAGTTGAAATTGAAGTTGAAATTGAAGTTGAAACTGAAGTTGAATTTTAAATTGAAATTGCAGTTGGAATTGAAGTTGAAATTGAAGTTGAAACTGAAGTTGAATTTTAAGTTTATATTGAAGTTGAAATTGAAGTTAAAATTGAAGTTGAAATTGAAGTTGAAATTGAAGTTGAAATTGAAGTTGAAATTGAAGTTGAAATTGAAGTTGAAATTGAAGTTGAAACTGAAGTTGAATTTTAAGTTGATATTGAAGTTGAAATTGAAGTTGAAACTGAAGTTGAATTTTAAATTGAAATTGCAGTTGAAATTGAAGTTGAAAATGAAGTTGAAATTTAAGTTGAAATTGAAGTTGAAATTGAAGTTGAAATTGAAGTTGAAATTGAAGTTGAAACTGAAGTTGAATTTTAAGTTGATATTGAAGATGAAATTGAAGTTGAAACTGAAGTTGAATTTTAAATTGAAATTGCAGTTGAAATTGAAGTTGAAATTGAAGTTGAAATGAAGTTGAAATTGAAGTTGAAATTGAAGTTGAAATTGAAGTTGAAATTGAAGTTGAAATTGAAGTTGAAATTGAAGTTGAAATTGAAGTTGAAATTGAAGTTGAAACTGAAGTTTAATTTTAAGTTGATATTGAAGTTGAAATTGAAGTTAAAATTGAAGTTGAAATGGATGTTGAAATTGAAGTTGAAATTGAAGTTGAAGTTGAAGTTGAATTTGAAGTTGAAATTAGAATTGAAATTGAAGTTGAAATTGAAGTTAAAATTGAAGTTGAAATTGAAGTTGAAATTGAAGTTGAAATTGAAGTTGAAATTGAAGTTAAAATTGAAGTTGCAATTGAAGTTGAAATTGAAGTTGAAATTGAAGTTGAAACTGAAGTTTAATTTTAAGTTGATTTTGAAGTTGAAATTGAAGTTAAAATTGAAGTTGAAATTGATGTTGAAATTGAAGTTGAAATTAAAGTTGAAGTTGAAGTTGAATTTGAAGTTGAATTTGAAGTTGAAATTGAAGTTGAAATTGAAGTTACAATTGAAGTTGAAATTGAAGTTGAAATTGAAGTTGAATTTTAAGTTGATATTGAAGTTGAAATTGAAGTTGAAACTGAAGTTGAATTTTAAACTGAAATTGCAGTTGAAATTGAAGTTGAAATTGAAGATGAAATTGAAGTTGAAATTGAAGTTGAAATTGAAGTTGAACTTCAAGTTAAAATTAAAGTTTAAGTTGAAGTTGTAGTTAAAGTTGAAGTTGAAGTTAAAGTTGAAGTTTGAAGTTGAAATTGAAGTTGAAATTGAAGTTGAAATTGAAGTTGAAATTTAAGTTGAAATTTAAGTTGAAATTGAAGTTGAAATTGAAGTTGAAATTGAAGTTGAACTTCAAGTTAAAATTGAAGTTTAAGTTGAAGTTGTAGATAAAGTTGAAGTTGAAGTTAAAGTTGAAGTTTGAAGTTGAAATTAAAGTTGAAATTGAAGTTGAAATTGAAGTTGACATTGAAGTTAAAATTGAACTTGAAATTGAAGTTGAAATTGAAGTTGAAATTGAAGTTGAAATTGAAGTTGAAACTGAAGTTGAATTTTAAATTGAAATTGCAGTTGGAATTGAAGTTGAAATTGAAGTTGAAACTGAAGTTGAATTTTAAGTTTATATTGAAGTTGAAATTGAAGTTAAAATTGAAGTTGAAATTGAAGTTGAAATTGAAGTTGAAATTGAAGTTGAAATTGAAGTTGAAATTGAAGTTGAAACTGAAGTTGAATTTTAAATTGAAATTGCAGTTGAAATTGAAGTTGAAATTGAAGTTGAAATTGAAGTTGAAATTGAAGTTGAAATTGAAGTTGAAATTGAAGTTGAAATTGAAGTTGAAATTGAAGTTGAAATTGAAGTTGAAATTGAAGTTGAAACTGAAGTTTAATTTTAAGTTGATATTGAAGTTGAAATTGAAGTTAAAATTGAAGTTGAAATGGATGTTGAAATTGAAGTTGAAATTGATGTTGAAGTTGAAGTTGAATTTGAAGTTGAAATTAGAATTGAAATTGAACTTGAAATTGAAGTTAAAATTGAAGTTGAAATTGAAGTTGAAATTGAAGTTGAAATTGAAGTTGAAATTGAAGTTAAAATTGAAGTTGCAATTGAAGTTGAAATTGAAGTTGAAATTGAAGTTGAAACTGAAGTTTAATTTTAAGTTGATATTGAAGTTGAAATTGAAGTTAAAATTGAAGTTGAAATTGATGTGAAATTGAAGTTGAAAATAAAGTTGAAGTTGAAGTTGAATTTGAAGTTGAATTTGAAGTTGAAATTGAAGTTGAAATTGAAGTTACAATTGAAGTTGAAATTGAAGTTGAAATCGAAGTTGAATTTTAAGTTGATATTGAAGTTGAAATTGAAGTTGAAACTGAAGTTGAATTTTAAACTGAAATTGCAGTTGAAATTGAAGTTGAAATTGAAGATGAAATTGAAGTTGAAATTGAAGTTGAAATTGAAGTTGAACTTCAAGTTAAAATTAAAGTTTAAGTTGAAGTTGCAGTTAAAGTTAAAGTTGAAGTTAAAGTTGAAGTTTGAAGTTGAAATTAAAGTTGAAATTGAAGTTCAAATTGAAGTTGAAATTGAAGTTGAAATTGAAGTTAAAATAGAAGTTGAAATTGAAGTTGAAATTGAATTTGAAATTGAAGTTGAAATTGAAGTTGAAATTGAAGTTAAAATTGAAGTTTAAGTTTAAGTTGTAGTTAAAGTTGAAGTTGAAGTTAAAGTTGAAGTTTGAAGTTGAAATTAAAGTTGAAATTGAAGTTGAAATTGAAGTTAAAATTGAAGTTGAAATTGAAGTTGAAATTTAAGTTGAAGTTGAAGAATTTGAAGTTGAAGTTGAAATTGAAGTTGAAATTGATGTTGAAATTAAAGTTGAAATTGAAGTTGAAATTGAAGTTGAAATTGAAGTTGAAATTGAAGTTGAAATTGAAGTTGAACTTCAAGTTAAAATTGAAGTTTAAGTTTAAGTTGTAGTTAAAGTTGAAGTTGAAGTTAAAGTTGAAGTTTGAAGTTGAAATTAAAGTTGAAATTGAAGTTGAAATTGAAGTTGAAATTGAAGTTAAAATTGAACTTGAAAGTGAAGTTGAAATTGAAGTTGAAATTGAAGTTGAAATTGAAGTTGAAATTGAAGTTGAAATTGAAGTTGAAATTGAAGTTGAAATTGAAGTTGAAATTGAAGTTGAAGTTGAGTTGAAGTTGAAATTGAAGTTGAAGTTGAATTTGAAATTAAAGATGAAGTTGAAGTTGAATTTGAAGTTGATGTTGAATTTAAAGTTGAAGTTGAAGTTGAAGTTGAAGTTGAAATTGAAATTGAAATTGAAGTTAAAAATGAAGTTAAAATTGAAGTTGAAATTGAAGTTAAATTGAATTTGAAATTGAAGTTGAAATTGATGTTAAAATTGAAGGTGAAGATGAAGTTGAAGTTAAGTTTGAAATTGAAGGTGAAGATGAAGTTGAAGTTAAGTTTGAAATTGAAGTTGAAATTGAAGTTGAATTTAAAGTTGAAGTTGAAGTTGAAGTTGAAATTGAAATTGAAATTGAAGTTGCAATTGAAGTTAAAATTGAAGTTTAAGTTTAAGTTGTAGTTAAAGTTGAAGTTGAAGTTAAAGTTGAAGTTTGAAGTTGAAATTAAAGTTGAAATTGAAGTTGAAATTGAAGTTAAAATTGAAGTTGAAATTGAAGTTGAAATTCAAGTTGAAATTGGAGTTGAAATTGAAGTTGAAATTGAAGTTAAAATTGAAATTGACAGTAAGATTAAAGTTGAAGTTTAAGTTTAAGTTGAAGTTAAAGTTGATGTAAAGTTGAACTTGAAGTTGAACTTGAAGGTGAAGTTGAAGTTGAAGTTAAGTTTGAAATTGAAGTTGAAATTGAAGTTGAAATTGAAGTTGAAATTGAAGTTGAAACTGAAGTTGATTTTAAATTGAAATTGCAGTTGGAATTGAAGTTGAAATTGAAGTTGAAACTGAAGTTGAATTTTAAGTTTATATTGAAGTTGAAATTGAAGTTAAAATTGAAGTTGAAAATGAAGTTGAAATTTAAGTTGAAATTGAAGTTGAAATTGAAGTTGAAATTGAAGTTGAAATTGAAGTTGAAACTGAAGTTGAATTTTAAGTTGATATTGAAGTTGAAATTGAAGTTGAAACTGAAGTTGAATTTTAAATTGAAATTGCAGTTGAAATTGAAGTTGAAATTGAAGTTGAAATTGAAGTTGAAATTGAAGTTGAAATTGAAGTTGAAATTGAAGTTGAAATTGAAGTTGAAATTGAAGTTGAAATTGAAGTTGAAATTGAAGTTGAAACTGAAGTTTAATTTTAAGTTGATATTGAAGTTGAAATTGAAGTTGAAATTGAAGTTGAAATTGAAGTTGAAATTGAAGTTGAAATTGAAGTTGAAATTGATGTTGAAATTGAAGTTGAAATTGAAGTTGAAGTTGAAGTTGAATTTGAAGTTGAAATTGAAGTTGAAATTGAAGTTAAAATTAAAGTTGAAATTGAAGTTGAAATTGAAGTTGAAATTGAAGTTGAAATTGAAGTTGAAATTGAAGTTGAAATTGAAGTTGAAATTGAAGTTGAAATTGAAGTTGAATTTGAAGTTGAAACTGAAGTTGAATTTTAAGTTGATATTGAAGTTGAAATTGAAGTTGAAACTGAAGTTGAATTTTAAATTTAAATTGCAGTTGAAATTGAAGTTGAAATTGAAGTTGAAATTGAAGTTGAAATTGAAGTTGAAATTGAAGTTGAAATTGAAGTTGAAATTGAAGTTGAAATTGAAGTTGAAATTGAAGTTGAAATTGAAGTTGAAATTGAAGTTGAAATTGAAGTTGAAAATGAAGTTGAAATTGAAGTTGAAACTGAAGTTTAATTTTAAGTTGATATTGAAGTTGAAATTGAAGTTAAAATTGAAGTTGAAATTGATGTTGAAATTGAAGTTGAAATTGAAGTTGAAGTTGAAGTTGAATTTGAAAAA
>JAUPFP010000277.1:0-45977 GCA_036925085.1 Brachycybe producta
ATTTCAACTTCAATTTCAACTTCAATTTCAACTTCAATTTCAACTTCAATTTCAACTCCAATTTCAACTTCAATTTCAACTTCAATTTCAACTTCAATTTCAACTTCAATTTCAAATTCAATTTCAACTTCAATTTTAACTTCAATTTCAACTTAAATTTCAACTTATATTTCAACTTCAATTTCAACTTCAATTTCAACTTCAATTTCAACTTCAATTTCAACTTCAATTTCAACTTCAATTTCAACTTCAATTTCAACTTCAATTTCAACTCCAATTTCAACTTCAATTTCAACTTCAATTTCAACTTCAATTTCAACTTCAATTTCAAATTCAATTTCAACTTTAATTTCAACTTCAATTTCAACTACAATTTTAACTTTCAATTTCAACTTCAATTTCAACTTCAATTTCAACTTCAATTTCAAATTAAATTTCAACTTCAGTTTCAACTTCAATTTCAACTTCAGTTTCAACTTCAATTTCAACTTCAATTTCAAGTTCAACTTCAATTTCAACTTCAATTTCAACTTCAATTTCAACTTCAATTTCAACTTCAATTTCAACTTCAATTTCAACTTCAATTTTAACATCAATTTCAACTTCAATTTCAACTTCAATTTCAACTTCAATTTCAACTTCAATTTCAACTTCAATTTCAACTTCAATTTCAACTTAATTTTAACTTCAATTTCAACTTCAATTTCAAGTTCAACTTCAATTTCAACTTCAATTTCAATTTCAATTTCAACTTCAATTTCAATTTCAATTTCAACTTCAATTTCAACTTCAAATTCAACTCCAATTTCAACTTCAATTTCAACTTCAATTTCAACTTCAATTTCAACTTCAATTTCAACTTAAATTTCAACTTCAGTTTCAACTTCAATTTCAACTTCAATTTCAAGTTCAACTTCAATTTCAACTTCAATTTCAATTTCAATTTCAACTTCAATTTCAACTTCAATTTCAACTTCAATTTCAACTTCAATTTCAACTTCAATTTCAACTTCAATTTCAACTTCAATTTCAATTTCAATTTCAACTTCAATTTCAACTTCAATTTTAACTTCAATTTCAACTTCAATTTCAACTTCAATTTCAACTTCAATTTTAACATCAATTTCAACTTCAATTTCAACTTCAATTTCAACTTCAATTTCAACTTCAATTTCAACTTCAATTTCAACTTCAACTTCAACTTAATTTTAACTTCAATTTCAACTTCAATTTTAACTTCAATTTCAACTTAAATTTCAACTGCAGTTTCAACTTCAATTTCAACTTCAATTTCAAGTTCAACTTCAATTTCAACTTCAATTTCAATTTCAATTTCAACTTCAATTTCAACTTCAATTTCAACTTCAATTTCAACTTCAATTTCAACTTCAACTTAAAGTTCAATTTTAACTTCAAGTTCAACTTCAATTTCAACTTGAAGTTCAACTTCAATTTCAACTTCAATTTTAACTTCAATTTTAACTTCAATTTAAACTTCAATTTAAACTTCAATTTCAACTTCAATTTCAACTTGAAGTTCAACTTCAATTTCAACTTCAATTTTAACTTCAATTTTAACTTCAATTTAAACTTCAATTTCAACTTCAATTTCAACTTCAACTTCGATTACAACTTCAATCTCAACTTCAATTTTAACTTTAATTTCAATTTCAATTTCAACTTCAATTTCAATTTCAACTTCAACTTCAATTTCAACTTCAATTTCAACTTCAATTTCAACTTTAATTTCAACTTCAATTTCAACTTCAATTTCAACTTCAATTTCAACTTCAATTTCAACTTCAATTTCAACTTCAATTTCAACTTCAATTTCAACTTCAATTTCAACTTTAATTTCAACTTCAATTTTAACTTCAATTTCAACTTCAAGTTCAACTTCAATTTCAAATTCAATTTCAACTTCAATTTCAACTTCAATTTTAACTTCAATTTCAACTTCAATTTCAACTTCAACTTCAAATTCAACTTCAACTTCAACTTCAACTTCAACTTCAACTTCAACTTCAAATTCAACTTCAATTTAAACTTCAATTTCAACTTCAATTTCAACTTCAAATTCAACTTCAATTTCAACATCAAATTTAACTTCAATTTCAACTTCAATTTTAACTTCAATTTCAACTTCAATTTCAACATCAACTTCAATTTCAACTTCAATTTCAACTTCAATTTCAACATCAAATTTAACTTCAATTTCAACTTCAATTTTAACTTCAATTTCAACTTCAATTTCAACATCAACTTAGACTTCAACTTCAACTTCAACTTCAACTTCAACTTCAACTTCAACTTCAACTTCAAATTCAACTTCAATTTAAACTTCAATTTCAACTTCAATTTCAACTTCAAATTCAACTCAACTTCGATTACAACTTCAATCTCAACTTCAATTTTAACTTCAATTTTAACTTCAATTTAAACTTCAATTTAAACTTCAATTTCAACTTCAATTTCAACTTCAATTTCAACTTCAATTTCAACTTCAATTTCAACATCAATTTTAACTTCAATTTCAACTTCAATTTCAACTTCAATTTCAACTTCAACTTCGATTACAACTTCAATCTCAACTTCAATTTTAACTTTAATTTCAATTTCAATTTCAACTTCAATTTCAATTTCAACTTCAACTTCAATTTCAACTTCAATTTCAACTTCAATTTCAACTTTAATTTAAAATTCAATTTCAACTTCAATTTCAACTTCAATTTCAACTTCAATTTCAACTTCAATTTCAACTTCAATTTCAACTTCAAATTCAACTTCAATTTCAACTTCATTTTCAACTTCAATTTCAACATCAAGTTTAACTTCAATCTCAACTTCAATTTCAACTTTAATTTCAACTTCAATTTTAACTTCAATTTCAACTTCAAGTTCAACTTCAATTTCAACTTCAATTTCAACTTCAATTTCAACTTCAAATTCAACTTCAATTTCAACTTCAATTTCAACTTCAATTTCAACTTCAATTTAAACTTCAATTTAAACTTCAATTTCAACTTCAATTTCAACTTCAAGTTCAACTTCAATTTCAACATCAATTTTTACTTCAATTTCAACTTCAATTTCAACTTCAATTTCAACTTCAATTTCGATTTCAACTTCAATCTCAACTTCAATTTTAACTTTAATTTCAATTTCAATTTCAACTTCTATTTCAAATTCAATTTCAATTTCAACTTCAACTTCAATTTCAACTTCAATTTCAACTTCAATTTCAACTTCAATTTCAACTTCAATTTCAACTTCAATTTCAACTTCAATTTCAACTTCAATCTCAACTTTAATTTCAACTTTAATTTTAACTTCAATTCAAACTTCAATTTCAACTTCAACTTAAAGTTCAATTTTAACTTCAAGTTCAACTTCAATTTCAACTTGAAGTTCAACTTCAATTTAAACTTCAATTTTAACTTCAATTTTAACTTCAATTTAAACTTCAATTTAAACTTCAATTTCAACTTCAACTTCGATTACAACTTCAATCTCAACTTCAATTTTAACTTTAATTTCAATTTCAATTTCAACTTCAATTTCAATTTCAACTTCAACTTCAATTTCAACTTCAATTTCAACTTCAATTTCAACTTTAATTTAAACTTCAATTTCAACTTCAATTTCAACTTCAATTTCAACTTCAATTTCAACTTCAATTTCAACTTCAATTTCAACTTCAATTTCAACTTCAATTTCAACTTTAATTTCAACTTCAATTTTAACTTCAATTTCAACTTCAAGTTCAACTTCAATTTCAAATTCAATTTCAACTTCAATTTCAACTTCAATTTTAACTTCAATTTCAACTTCAATTTAAACTTCAACTTCAAATTCAACTTCAACTTCAACTTCAACTTCAACTTCAACTTCAAATTCAACTTCAATTTCAACTTCAATTTCAACTTCAATTTCAACTTCAAATTCAACTTCAATTTCAACATCAAATTTAACTTCAATTTCAACTTCAATTTTAACTTCAATTTCAACTTCAATTTCAACATCAACTTCAATTTCAACTTCAATTTCAACTTCAATTTCAACATCAAATTTAACTTCAATTTCAACTTCAATTTTAACTTCAATTTCAACTTCAATTTCAACATCAACTTAGACTTCAACTTCAACTTCAACTTCAACTTCAACTTCAACTTCAACTTCAACTTCAACTTCAAATTCAACTTCAATTTAAACTTCAATTTCAACTTCAATTTCAACTTCAAATTCAACTCAACTTCGATTACAACTTCAATCTCAACTTCAATTTTAACTTTAATTTTAATTTCAATTTCAACTTCAACTTCAATTTCAACTTCAATCTCAACTTCAATTTTAACTTCAATTTTAACTTCAATTTCAACTTCAACTTCAACTTCAATTTAAACTTCAATTTAAACTTCAATTTCAACTTCAACTTCGATTTCAAATTCAATCTCAACTTCAATTTTAACTTTAATTTCAATTTCAATTTCAACTTCAATTTCAATTTTAACTTCAATTTCAACTTCAACTTCAATTTCAACTTCGATTTCAACTTCAATTTTAACTTTAATTTAAACTTCAATTTCAACTTCAACTTCAATTTCAACTTCAATCTCAACTTCAATTTTAACTTCAATTTTAACTTCAATTTCAACTTCAACTTCAACTTCAATTTAAACTTCAATTTAAACTTCAATTTCAACTTCAACTTCGATTTCAAATTCAATCTCAACTTCAATTTTAACTTTAATTTCAATTTCAATTTCAACTTCAATTTCAATTTCAACTTCAACTTCAATTTCAACTTCAATTTCAACTTCAATTTCAACTTCAATTTCAACTTCAATTTCAACTTCAATTTCAACTTCAATTTCAACTTCAATTTCAACTTCAACTTCGATTACAACTTCAATCTCAACTTCAATTTTAACTTTAATTTTAATTTCAATTTCAACTTCAATTTCAACTTCAATTTCAACTTCAATTTCAACTTCAATTTCAACTTCAATTTCAACTTCAATTTCAACTTCAATTTCAACTTCAATTTCAACTTCAATTTCAACTTCAATTTCAACTTCAATTTCAACTTCAATTTCAACTTCAATTTCAACTTCAATTTCAACTTCAATTTCAACTTCAATTTCAACATCAAGTTTAACTTCAATCTCAACTTCAATTTCAACTTCAATTTAAACTTCAATTTAAACTTCAATTTAAACTTCAATTTCAACTTCAATTTCAACTTCAATTTTAACATCAATTTTAACTTCAATTTCAACTTCAATTTCAACTTCAATTTCAACTTCAATTTCAACTTCAATTTCAACTTCAACTTCGATTTCAACTTCAATCTCAACTTCGATTTTAACTTTAATTTCAATTTCAATTTCAACATCAATTTCAACTTCAACTTCAACTTCAACTTCAACTTCAAATTCAACTTCAATTTAAACTTCAATTTCAACTTCAATTTCAACTTCAAATTCAACTCAACTTCGATTACAACTTCAATCTCAACTTCAATTTTAACTTTAATTTTAATTTCAATTTCAACTTCAATTTCAACTTCAATTTCAACTTCAATTTCAACTTCAATTTCAACTTCAATTTCAACTTCAATTTCAACTTCAATTTCAACTTCAATTTCAACTTCAATTTCAACTTCAATTTCAACTTCAATTTCAACTTCAATTTCAACTTCAATTTCAACTTCAATTTCAACTTCAATTTCAACTTCAATTTCAACTTCAATTTCAACATCAAGTTTAACTTCAATCTCAACTTCAACTTCAACTTCAATTTAAACTTCAATTTAAACATCAATTTCAACTTCAATTTCAACTTCAATTTCAACTTCAATTTCAACATCAATTTTAACTTCAATTTCAACTTCAATTTCAACTTCAACTTCAATTTCAACTTCGATTTCAACTTCAATTTTAACTTTAATTTAAACTTCAATTTCAACTTCAACTTCAATTTCAACTTCAATCTCAACTTCAATTTTAACTTCAATTTTAACTTCAATTTCAACTTCAACTTCAACTTCAATTTAAACTTCAATTTAAACTTCAATTTCAACTTCAACTTCGATTTCAACTTCAATCTCAACTTCAATTTTAACTTTAATTTCAATTTCAATTTCAACTTCAATTTCAATTTCAACTTCAACTTCAATTTCAACTTCAATTTCAACTTCAATTTCAACTTCAATTTTAACTTCAATTTCAACTTCAAATTCAACTTCAATTTAAACTTCAATTTAAACTTCAATTTCAACTTCAACTTCGATTTCAAATTCAATCTCAACTTCAGTTTTAACTTTAATTTCAATTTCAATTTCAACTTCAATTTCAATTTCAACTTCAACTTCAATTTCAACTTCAATTTCAACTTCAATTTCAACTTCAATTTCAACTTCAATTTCACCTTCAATTTCAACTTCAATTTCAACTTCAACTTTAACTGTAACTTCAACTTCAACTTTAACTTCAACTTCAACTTCAACTTCAATTTTAACATAATGTTCAACTTCAATTTCAACTTCAATTTCAACTTCAATTTCAACTTCAATTTCAACTTCAATTTCAACTTCAATTTCAATTTCAACTTTAACTTCAACTTCAACTTGAAATTCAACTTCAATTTCAACTTCAATTTCAACTTCAATTTCAACTTCAATTTCAACTTCAATTTCAACTTCAACTTTAACTTCAACTTTAACTTCAACTTCAACTTCAACTTCAATTTTAACTTGAAGTTCAACTTCAATTTCAACTGAAGTTCAACTTCAATCTCAACTTCAATTTTAACTTTAATTTCAATTTCAATTTCAACTTCTATTTCAAATTCAATTTCAATTTCAACTTCAACTTCAATTTTAACTTCAATTTTAACTTCAATTTCAACTTCAATTTAAACTTCAATTTAAACTTCAATTTCAACTTCAATTTCAACTTCAATTTCAACTTCAACTTCAACTTTAACTTCAACTTCAACTTTAACTTCAACTTCAACTTGAAATTCAACTTCAATTTCAACTTCAATTTCAACTTCAATTTCAACTTCAATTTCAACTTCAATTTCAACTTCAACTTTAACTTTAACTTTAACTTCAACTTCAACTTCAACTTCAATTTTAACTTGAAGTTCAACTTCAATTTCAACTGAAGTTCAACTTCAATCTCAACTTCAATTTTAACTTTAATTTCAATTTCAATTTCAACTTCTATTTCAAATTCAATTTCAATTTCAACTTCAACTTCAATTTTAACTTCAATTTTAACTTCAATTTCAACTTCAATTTCAACTTCAATTTCAACTTTGATTTCAACTTCAATTTCAACTTCAATCTGAACTTCAATTTCTACTTCAATTTCAACTTCAATTTCAACTTTAATTTAAACTTCAATTTCAACTTCAACTTCAATTTCAACTTCAATCTCAACTTCAATTTTAACTTCAATTTTAACTTCAATTTCAACTTCAACTTCAACTTCAATTTAAACTTCAATTTAAACTTCAATTTCAACTTCAACTTCGATTTCAACTTCAATCTCAACTTCAATTTTAACTTTAATTTCAATTTCAATTTCAACTTCAATTTCAATTTCAACTTCAACTTCAATTTCAACTTCAATTTCAACTTCAATTTCAACTTCAATTTTAACTTCAATTTCAACTTCAAATTCAACTTCAATTTAAACTTCAATTTAAACTTCAATTTCAACTTCAACTTCGATTTCAAATTCAATCTCAACTTCAGTTTTAACTTTAATTTCAATTTCAATTTCAACTTCAATTTCAATTTCAACTTCAACTTCAATTTCAACTTCAATTTCAACTTCAATTTCAACTTCAATTTCAACTTCAATTTCACCTTCAATTTCAACTTCAATTTCAACTTCAACTTTAACTGTAACTTCAACTTCAACTTTAACTTCAACTTCAACTTCAACTTCAATTTTAACATAATGTTCAACTTCAATTTCAACTTCAATTTCAACTTCAATTTCAACTTCAATTTCAACTTCAATTTCAACTTCAATTTCAATTTCAACTTTAACTTCAACTTCAACTTGAAATTCAACTTCAATTTCAACTTCAATTTCAACTTCAATTTCAACTTCAATTTCAACTTCAATTTCAACTTCAACTTTAACTTCAACTTTAACTTCAACTTCAACTTCAACTTCAATTTTAACTTGAAGTTCAACTTCAATTTCAACTGAAGTTCAACTTCAATCTCAACTTCAATTTTAACTTTAATTTCAATTTCAATTTCAACTTCTATTTCAAATTCAATTTCAATTTCAACTTCAACTTCAATTTTAACTTCAATTTTAACTTCAATTTCAACTTCAATTTAAACTTCAATTTAAACTTCAATTTCAACTTCAATTTCAACTTCAATTTCAACTTCAACTTCAACTTTAACTTCAACTTCAACTTTAACTTCAACTTCAACTTGAAATTCAACTTCAATTTCAACTTCAATTTCAACTTCAATTTCAACTTCAATTTCAACTTCAATTTCAACTTCAACTTTAACTTTAACTTTAACTTCAACTTCAACTTCAACTTCAATTTTAACTTGAAGTTCAACTTCAATTTCAACTGAAGTTCAACTTCAATCTCAACTTCAATTTTAACTTTAATTTCAATTTCAATTTCAACTTCTATTTCAAATTCAATTTCAATTTCAACTTCAACTTCAATTTTAACTTCAATTTTAACTTCAATTTCAACTTCAATTTCAACTTCAATTTCAACTTTGATTTCAACTTCAATTTCAACTTCAATCTCAACTTCAATTTCTACTTCAATTTTAACTTCAAGTTCAACTTCAATTTCAACTTGAAGTTCAACTTCAATTTCAACTTCAATTTCAACTTCAATTTTAACTTCAATTTCAACTTCAATTTAAACTTCAATTTAAACTTCAATTTAAACTTCAATTTAAACTTTAATTTCAACTTCAATTTCAACTTCAATTTCAACTTCAATTTCAACTTCAATTTCAACTTCAATTTCAACTTCAACTTCGATTACAACTTCAATCTCAACTTCAATTTTAACTTTAATTTTAATTTCAATTTCAACTTCAATTTCAACTTCAATTTCAACTTCAATTTCAACTTCAATTTCAACTTCAATTTCAACTTCAATTTCAACTTCAATTTCAACTTCAATTTCAACTTCAATTTCAACTTCAATTTCAACTTCAATTTCAACTTCAATTTCAACTTCAATTTCAACTTCAATTTCAACTTCAATTTCAACTTCAATTTCAACTGCAATTTCAATTTAAAATTCAACTTCAGTTTCAACTTCAATTTCAACTTTAATTTCAACTTTAATTTCAACTTCTATTTTAACTTCAATTTCAACTTCAATTTCAATTTCAATTTCAACTTCAATTTCAACTTCAATTTTAACTTCAATTTCAACTTCAATTTCAACTTCAATTTCAACTTCAATTTCAACTTTAATTTCAACTTCAAACTTCAACTTTAACTTCAACTTTAACTACTACTTCAACTTCAACTTCAATTTTAACTTGATATTCAACTTCAATTTCAACTTCAATTTCAACTTCAATCTCAACATCAATTTCAACTTTAATTTCAACTTCAATTTCAACTTCAATTTCAACTTCAATTTCAACTTCAATTTCTACTTCAATTTCAACTTCAATTTCAACTTCAAATTCAACTTCAATTTCAACTTCAATTTCTACTTCAATTTCAACTTCAATTTCAACTTCAATTTCTACTTCAATTTCAACTTCAACTTCAATTTCAACTTCGATTTCAACTTCAATTTCAACTTCAATTTCAACTTCAATTTCAACTTCAACTTTAACTTCAACTTCAACTTTAACTTCAACTTCAACTTCAACTTCAACTTCAATTTTAAATTGAAGTTCAACTTCAATTTCAACATCAAATTTAACTTCAATTTCAACTTCAATTTTAACTTCAATTTCAACTTCAATTTCAACATCAACTTAGACTTCAACTTCAACTTCAACTTCAACTTCAACTTCAACTTCAACTTCAACTTCAAATTCAACTTCAATTTAAACTTCAATTTCAACTTCAATTTCAACTTCAAATTCAACTCAACTTCGATTACAACTTCAATCTCAACTTCAATTTTAACTTTAATTTTAATTTCAATTTCAACTTCAATTTCAACTTCAATTTCAACTTCAATTTCAACTTCAATTTCAACTTCAATTTCAACTTCAATTTCAACTTCAATTTCAACTTCAATTTCAACTTCAATTTTAACTTCAATTTCAACTTCAATTTCAACTTCAATTTCAACTTCAATTTCAACTTTAATTTCAACTTCAAACTTCAACTTTAACTTCAACTTTAACTACTACTTCAACTTCAACTTCAATTTTAACTTGATATTCAACTTCAATTTCAACTTCAATTTCAACTTCAATCTCAACATCAATTTCAACTTTAATTTCAACTTCAATTTCAACTTCAATTTCAACTTCAATTTCAACTTCAATTTCTACTTCAATTTCAACTTCAATTTCAACTTCAAATTCAACTTCAATTTCAACTTTAATTTCTACTTCAATTTCAACTTCAATTTCAACTTCAATTTCTACTTCAATTTCAACTTCAACTTCGATTTCAACTTCGATTTCAACTTCAATTTCAACTTCAATTTCAACTTCAATTTCAACTTCAACTTTAACTTCAACTTCAACTTTAACTTCAACTTCAACTTCAACTTCAACTTCAATTTTAAATTGAAGTTCAACTTCAATTTCAACATCAAATTTAACTTCAATTTCAACTTCAATTTTAACTTCAATTTCAACTTCAATTTCAACATCAACTTAGACTTCAACTTCAACTTCAACTTCAACTTCAACTTCAACTTCAACTTCAAATTCAACTTCAATTTAAACTTCAATTTCAACTTCAATTTCAACTTCAAATTCAACTCAACTTCGATTACAACTTCAATCTCAACTTCAATTTTAACTTTAATTTTAATTTCAATTTCAACTTCAATTTCAACTTCAATTTCAACTTCAATTTCAACTTCAATTTCAACTTCAATTTCAACTTCAATTTCAACTTCAATTTCAACTTCAATTTCAACTTCAATTTCAACTTCAATTTCAACTTCAATTTCAACTTCAATTTCAACTTCAATTTCAACTTCAATTTCAACTTCAATTTCAACTTCAATTTCAACTTCAATTTCAACATCAAGTTTAACTTCAATCTCAACTTCAACTTCAACTTCAATTTAAACTTCAATTTAAACATCAATTTCAACTTCAATTTCAACTTCAATTTCAACTTCAATTTCAACATCAATTTCAACTTCAATTTCAACTTCAATTTCAACTTCAACTTCAATTTCAACTTCGATTTCAACTTCAATTTTAACTTTAATTTAAACTTCAATTTCAACTTCAACTTCAATTTCAACTTCAATCTCAACTTCAATTTTAACTTCAATTTTAACTTCAATTTCAACTTCAACTTCAACTTCAATTTAAACTTCAATTTCAACTTCAACTTCGATTTCAACTTCAATCTCAACTTCAATTTTAACTTTAATTTCAATTTCAATTTCAACTTCAATTTCAATTTCAACTTCAACTTCAATTTCAACTTCAATTTGAACTTCAATTTCAACTTCAATTTTAACTTCAATTTCAACTTCAAATTCAACTTCAATTTAAACTTCAATTTAAACTTCAATTTCAACTTCAACTTCGATTTCAAATTCAATCTCAACTTCAGTTTTAACTTTAATTTCAATTTCAATTTCAACTTCAATTTCAATTTCAACTTCAACTTCAATTTCAACTTCAATATCAACTTCAATTTCAACTTCAAGTTCAACTTCAATTTCAACTTCAACTTTAACTGTAACTTCAACTTCAACTTTAACTTCAACTTCAACTTCAACTTCAATTTTAACATAATGTTCAACTTCAATTTCAACTTTAATTTCAACTTCAATTTCAACTTCAATTTCAACTTCAATTTCAACTTCAATTTCAACTTCAATTTCAACTTCAACTTCAACTTTATCTTCAACTTCAACTTTAACTTCAACTTCAACTTGAAATTCAACTTCAATTTCAACTTCAATTTCAACTTGAAGTTCAACTTCAATTTCAACTTCAATTTCAACTTCAATTTTAACTTCAATTTCAACTTCAATTTAAACTTCAATTTAAACTTCAATTTAAACTTCAATTTCAACTTCAATTTCAACTTCAATTTCAACTTCAATTTCAACTTCAATTTCAACTTCAATTTCAACTTCAATTTCAACTTCAATTTCAACTTCAATTTCAACTTCAATTTCAACTTCAATTTCAACTTCAACTTCAACTTTAACTTCAACTTCAACTTTAACTTCAACTTCAACTTGAAATTCAACTTTAATTTCAACTTCAATTTCAACTTCAATTTCAACTTCAATTTCAACTTCAATTTCAACTTCAACTTTAACTTTAACTTTAACTTCAACTTCAACTTCAACTTCAATTTTAACTTGAAGTTCAACTTCAATTTCAACTGAAGTTCAACTTCAATCTCAACTTCAATTTTAACTTTAATTTCAATTTCAATTTCAACTTCTATTTCAAATTCAATTTCAATTTCAACTTCAACTTCAATTTTAACTTCAATTTTAACTTCAATTTCAACTTCAATTTCAACTTCAATTTCAACTTTGATTTCAACTTCAATTTCAACTTCAATCTCAACTTCAATTTCTACTTCAATTTTAACTTCAAGTTCAACTTCAATTCAACTTGAAGTTCAACTTCAATTTCAACTTCAATTTCAACTTCAATTTTAACTTCAATTTCAACTTCAATTTAAACTTCAATTTAAACTTCAATTTAAACTTCAATTTAAACTTCAATTTCAACTTCAATTTCAACTTCAATTTCAACTTCAATTTCAACTTCAATTTCAACTTCAATTTCAACTTCAACTTCGATTACAACTTCAATCTCAACTTCAATTTTAACTTTAATTTTAATTTCAATTTCAACTTCAATTTCAACTTCAATTTCAACTTCAATTTCAACTTCAATTTCAACTTCAATTTCAACTTCAATTTCAACTTCAATTTCAACTTCAATTTCAACTTCAATTTCAACTTCAATTTCAACTTCAATTTCAACTTCAATTTCAACTTCAATTTCAACTGCAATTTCAATTTAAAATTCAACTTCAGTTTCAACTTCAATTTCAACTTTAATTTCAACTTTAATTTCAACTTCTATTTTAACTTCAATTTCAACTTCAATTTCAATTTCAATTTCAACTTCAATTTCAACTTCAATTTTAACTTCAATTTCAACTTCAATTTCAACTTCAATTTCAACTTCAATTTCAACTTTAATTTCAACTTCAAACTTCAACTTTAACTTCAACTTTAACTACTACTTCAACTTCAACTTCAATTTTAACTTGATATTCAACTTCAATTTCAACTTCAATTTCAACTTCAATCTCAACATCAATTTCAACTTTAATTTCAACTTCAATTTCAACTTCAATTTCAACTTCAATTTCAACTTCAATTTCTACTTCAATTTCAACTTCAATTTCAACTTCAAATTCAACTTCAATTTCAACTTCAATTTCTACTTCAATTTCAACTTCAATTTCAACTTCAATTTCTACTTCAATTTCAACTTCAACTTCAATTTCAACTTCGATTTCAACTTCAATTTCAACTTCAATTTCAACTTCAACTTTAACTTCAACTTCAACTTTAACTTCAACTTCAACTTCAACTTCAACTTCAATTTTAAATTGAAGTTCAACTTCAATTTCAACATCAAATTTAACTTCAATTTCAACTTCAATTTTAACTTCAATTTCAACTTCAATTTCAACATCAACTTAGACTTCAACTTCAACTTCAACTTCAACTTCAACTTCAACTTCAACTTCAACTTCAACTTCAAATTCAACTTCAATTTAAACTTCAATTTCAACTTCAATTTCAACTTCAAATTCAACTCAACTTCGATTACAACTTCAATCTCAACTTCAATTTTAACTTTAATTTTAATTTCAATTTCAACTTCAATTTCAACTTCAATTTCAACTTCAATTTCAACTTCAATTTCAACTTCAATTTCAACTTCAATTTCAACTTCAATTTCAACTTCAATTTCAACTTCAATTTCAACTTCAATTTCAACTTCAATTTCAACTTCAATTTCAACTTCAATTTCAACTTCAATTTCAACATCAAGTTTAACTTCAATCTCAACTTCAACTTCAACTTCAATTTAAACTTCAATTTAAACATCAATTTCAACTTCAATTTCAACTTCAATTTCAACTTCAATTTCAACATCAATTTCAACTTCAATTTCAACTTCAATTTCAACTTCAACTTCAATTTCAACTTCGATTTCAACTTCAATTTTAACTTTAATTTAAACTTCAATTTCAACTTCAACTTCAATTTCAACTTCAATCTCAACTTCAATTTTAACTTCAATTTTAACTTCAATTTCAACTTCAACTTCAACTTCAATTTAAACTTCAATTTCAACTTCAACTTCGATTTCAACTTCAATCTCAACTTCAATTTTAACTTTAATTTCAATTTCAATTTCAACTTCAATTTCAATTTCAACTTCAACTTCAATTTCAACTTCAATTTCAACTTCAATTTCAACTTCAATTTTAACTTCAATTTCAACTTCAAATTCAACTTCAATTTAAACTTCAATTTAAATTTCAATTTCAACTTCAACTTCGATTTCAAATTCAATCTCAACTTCAGTTTTAACTTTAATTTTAATTTCAATTTCAACTTCAATTTCAATTTCAACTTCAACTTCAATTTCAACTTCAATATCAACTTCAATTTCAACTTCAATTTCAACTTCAATTTCAACTTCAACTTTAACTGTAACTTCAACTTCAACTTTAACTTCAACTTCAACTTCAACTTCAATTTTAACATAATGTTCAACTTCAATTTCAACTTTAATTTCAACTTCAATTTCAACTTCAATTTCAACTTCAATTTCAACTTCAATTTCAACTTCAACTTCAACTTTATCTTCAACTTCAACTTTAACTTCAACTTCAACTTGAAATTCAACTTCAATTTCAACTTCAATTTCAACTTCAATTTCAACTTCACTTTCAACTTCAATTTCAACTTCAACTTTAACTTCAACTTTAACTTCAACTTCAACTTCAACTTCAATTTTAACTTGAAGTTCAACTTCAATTTCAACTGAAGTTCAACTTCAATCTCAACTTCAATTTTAACTTTAATTTCAATTTCAATTTCAACTTCTATTTCAAATTCAATTTCAATTTCAACTTCAACTTCAATTTTAAATTCAATTTTAACTTCAATTTCAACTTCAATTTCAACTTCAATTTCAACTTTGATTTCAACTTCAATTTCAACTTCAATCTCAACTTCAATTTCTACTTCAATTTTAACTTCAAGTTCAACTTCAATTTCAACTTGAAGTTCAACTTCAATTTCAACTTCAATTTCAACTTCAATTTTAACTTCAATTTCAACTTCAATTTAAACTTCAATTTAAACTTCAATTTAAACTTCAATTTCAACTTCAATTTCAACTTCAATTTCAACTTCAATTTCAACTTCAATTTCAACTTCAATTTCAACTTCAATTTCAACTTCAATTTCAACTTCAATTTCAACTTCAATTTCAACTTCAATTTCAACTTCAATTTCAACTTCAATTTCAACTTCAACTTCAACTTTAACTTCAACTTCAACTTTAACTTCAACTTCAACTTGAAATTCAACTTCAATTTCAACTTCAATTTCAACTTCAATTTCAACTTCAATTTCAACTTCAATTTCAACTTCAACTTTAACTTTAACTTTAACTTCAACTTCAACTTCAACTTCAATTTTAACTTGAAGTTCAACTTCAATTTCAACTGAAGTTCAACTTCAATCTCAACTTCAATTTTAACTTTAATTTCAATTTCAATTTCAACTTCTATTTCAAATTCAATTTCAATTTCAACTTCAACTTCAATTTTAACTTCAATTTTAACTTCAATTTCAACTTAAATTTCAACTTCAATTTCAACTTTGATTTCAACTTCAATTTCAACTTCAATCTCAACTTCAATTTCTACTTCAATTTTAACTTCAAGTTCAACTTCAATTTCAACTTGAAGGTCAACTTCAATTTCAACTTCAATTTCAACTTCAATTTTAACTTCAATTTCAACTTCAATTTAAACTTCAATTTAAACTTCAATTTAAACTTCAATTTCAACTTCAATTTCAACTTCAATTTCAACTTCAATTTCAACTTCAATTTCAACTTCAATTTCAACTTCAATTTCAACTTCAACTTCGATTACAACTTCAATCTCAACTTCAATTTCAACTTCAATTTCAACTTCAATTTCAACTTCAATTTCAACTTCAATTTCAACTTCAATTTCAACTTCAATTTCAACTTCAATTTCAACTTCAATTTCAACTTCAATTTCAACTTCAATTTCAACTTCAATTTCAACTTCAATTTCAACTGCAATTTCAATTTAAAATTCAACTTCAGTTTCAACTTCAATTTCAACTTTAATTTCAACTTTAATTTCAACTTCTATTTTAACTTCAATTTCAACTTCAATTTCAATTTCAATTTCAACTTCAATTTCAACTTCAATTTTAACTTCAATTTCAACTTCAATTTCAACTTCAATTTCAACTTCAATTTCAACTTTAATTTCAACTTCAAACTTCAACTTTAACTTCAACTTTAACTACTACTTCAACTTCAACTTCAATTTTAACTTGATATTCAACTTCAATTTCAACTTCAATTTCAACTTCAATCTCAACATCAATTTCAACTTTAATTTCAACTTCAATTTCAACTTCAATTTCAACTTCAATTTCAACTTCAATTTCTACTTCAATTTCAACTTCAATTTCAACTTCAAATTCAACTTCAATTTCAACTTCAATTTCTACTTCAATTTCAACTTCAATTTCAACTTCAATTTCTACTTCAATTTCAACTTCAACTTCATTTCAACTTCGATTTCAACTTCAATTTCAACTTCAATTTCAACTTCAATTTCAACTTCAACTTTAACTTCAACTTCAACTTTAACTTCAACTTCAACTTCAACTTCAACTTCAATTTTAAATTGAAGTTCAACTTCAATTTCAACATCAAATTTAACTTCAATTTCAACTTCAATTTTAACTTCAATTTCAACTTCAATTTCAACATCAACTTAGACTTCAACTTCAACTTCAACTTCAACTTCAACTTCAACTTCAACTTCAACTTCAACTTCAACTTCAAATTCAACTTCAATTTAAACTTCAATTTCAACTTCAATTTCAACTTCAAATTCAACTCAACTTCGATTACAACTTCAATCTCAACTTCAATTTAACTTTAATTTTAATTTCAATTTCAACTTCAATTTCAACTTCAATTTCAACTTCAATTTCAACTTCAATTTCAACTTCAATTTCAACTTCAATTTCAACTTCAATTTCAACTTCAATTTCAACTTCAATTTCAACTTCAATTTCAACTTCAATTTCAACTTCAATTTCAACTTCAATTTCAACTTCAATTTCAACTTCAATTTCAACTTCAATTTCAACATCAAGTTTAACTTCAATCTCAACTTCAACTTCAACTTCAATTTAAACTTCAATTTAAACATCAATTTCAACTTCAATTTCAACTTCAATTTCAACTTCAATTTCAACATCAATTTCAACTTCAATTTCAACTTCAATTTCAACTTCAACTTCAATTTCAACTTCGATTTCAACTTCAATTTTAACTTTAATTTAAACTTCAATTTCAACTTCAACTTCAATTTCAACTTCAATCTCAACTTCAATTTTAACTTCAATTTTAACTTCAATTTCAACTTCAACTTCAATTTAAACTTCAATTTCAACTTCAACTTCGATTTCAACTTCAATCTCAACTTCAATTTTAACTTTAATTTCAATTTCAATTTCAACTTCAATTTCAACTTTAATTTCAACTTCAATTTCAACATCAATTTTAACTTCAATTTCAACTTCAATTTCAACTTCAACTTCAATTTCAACTTCGATTTCAACTTCAATTTTAACTTTAATTTAAACTTCAATTTCAACTTCAACTTCAATTTCAACTTCAATCTCAACTTCAATTTTAACTTCAATTTTAACTTCAATTTCAACTTCAACTTCAACTTCAATTTAAACTTCAATTTAAACTTCAATTTCAACTTCAACTTCGATTTCAACTTCAATCTCAACTTCAATTTTAACTTTAATTTCAATTTCAATTTCAACTTCAATTTCAATTTCAACTTCAACTTCAATTTCAACTTCAATTTCAACTTTAATTTCAACTTCAATTTTAACTTCAATTTCAACTTCAAATTCAACTTCAATTTAAACTTCAATTTAAACTTCAATTTAAACTTCAACTTCGATTTCAAATTCAATCTCAACTTCAGTTTTAACTTTAATTTCAATTTCAATTTCAACTTCAATTTCAATTTCAACTTCAACTTCAATTTCAACTTCAATTTCAACTTCAATTTCAACTTCAATTTCAACTTCAATTTCAACTTCAATTTCAACATCAAGTTTAACTTCAATCTCAACTTCAACTTCAACTTCAATTTAAACTTCAATTTAAACATCAATTTCAACTTCAATTTCAACTTCAATTTCAACTTCAATTTCAACATCAATTTCAACTTCAATTTCAACTTCAATTTCAACTTCAACTTCAATTTCAACTTCGATTTCAACTTCAATTTTAACTTTAATTTAAACTTCAATTTCAACTTCAACTTCAATTTCAACTTCAATCTCAACTTCAATTTTAACTTCAATTTTAACTTCAATTTCAACTTCAACTTCAACTTCAATTTAAACTTCAATTTCAACTTCAACTTCGATTTCAACTTCAATCTCAACTTCAATTTTAACTTTAATTTCAATTTCAATTTCAACTTCAATTTCAATTTCAACTTCAACTTCAATTTCAACTTCAATTTCAACTTCAATTTCAACTTCAATTTTAACTTCAATTTCAACTTCAAATTCAACTTCAATTTAAACTTCAATTTAAATTTCAATTTCAACTTCAACTTCGATTTCAAATTCAATCTCAACTTCAGTTTTAACTTTAATTTTAATTTCAATTTCAACTTCAATTTCAATTTCAACTTCAACTTCAATTTCAACTTCAATATCAACTTCAATTTCAACTTCAATTTCAACTTCAATTTCAACTTCAACTTTAACTGTAACTTCAACTTCAACTTTAACTTCAACTTCAACTTCAACTTCAATTTTAACATAATGTTCAACTTCAATTTCAACTTTAATTTCAACTTCAATTTCAACTTCAATTTCAACTTCAATTTCAACTTCAATTTCAACTTCAACTTCAACTTTATCTTCAACTTCAACTTTAACTTCAACTTCAACTTGAAATTCAACTTCAATTTCAACTTCAATTTCAACTTCAATTTCAACTTCACTTTCAACTTCAATTTCAACTTCAACTTTAACTTCAACTTTAACTTCAACTTCAACTTCAACTTCAATTTTAACTTGAAGTTCAACTTCAATTTCAACTGAAGTTCAACTTCAATCTCAACTTCAATTTTAACTTTAATTTCAATTTCAATTTCAACTTCTATTTCAAATTCAATTTCAATTTCAACTTCAACTTCAATTTTAAATTCAATTTTAACTTCAATTTCAACTTCAATTTCAACTTCAATTTCAACTTTGATTTCAACTTCAATTTCAACTTCAATCTCAACTTCAATTTCTACTTCAATTTTAACTTCAAGTTCAACTTCAATTTCAACTTGAAGTTCAACTTCAATTTCAACTTCAATTTCAACTTCAATTTTAACTTCAATTTCAACTTCAATTTAAACTTCAATTTAAACTTCAATTTAAACTTCAATTTCAACTTCAATTTCAACTTCAATTTCAACTTCAATTTCAACTTCAATTTCAACTTCAATTTCAACTTCAATTTCAACTTCAATTTCAACTTCAATTTCAACTTCAATTTCAACTTCAATTTCAACTTCAATTTCAACTTCAATTTCAACTTCAACTTCAACTTTAACTTCAACTTCAACTTTAACTTCAACTTCAACTTGAAATTCAACTTCAATTTCAACTTCAATTTCAACTTCAATTTCAACTTCAATTTCAACTTCAATTTCAACTTCAACTTTAACTTTAACTTTAACTTCAACTTCAACTTCAACTTCAATTTTAACTTGAAGTTCAACTTCAATTTCAACTGAAGTTCAACTTCAATCTCAACTTCAATTTTAACTTTAATTTCAATTTCAATTTCAACTTCTATTTCAAATTCAATTTCAATTTCAACTTCAACTTCAATTTTAACTTCAATTTTAACTTCAATTTCAACTTCAATTTCAACTTCAATTTCAACTTTGATTTCAACTTCAATTTCAACTTCAATCTCAACTTCAATTTCTACTTCAATTTTAACTTCAAGTTCAACTTCAATTTCAACTTGAAGGTCAACTTCAATTTCAACTTCAATTTCAACTTCAATTTTAACTTCAATTTCAACTTCAATTTAAACTTCAATTTAAACTTCAATTTAAACTTCAATTTCAACTTCAATTTCAACTTCAATTTCAACTTCAATTTCAACTTCAATTTCAACTTCAATTTCAACTTCAATTTCAACTTCAACTTCGATTACAACTTCAATCTCAACTTCAATTTTAACTTTAATTTTAATTTCAATTTCAACTTCAATTTCAACTTCAATTTCAACTTCAATTTCAACTTCAATTTCAACTTCAATTTCAACTTCAATTTCAACTTCAATTTCAACTTCAATTTCAACTTCAATTTCAACTTCAATTTCAACTTCAATTTCAACTTCAATTTCAACTTCAATTTCAACTTCAATTTCAACTTCAATTTCAACTGCAATTTCAATTTAAAATTCAACTTCAGTTTCAACTTCAATTTCAACTTTAATTTCAACTTTAATTTCAACTTCTATTTTAACTTCAATTTCAACTTCAATTTCAATTTCAATTTCAACTTCAATTTCAACTTCAATTTTAACTTCAATTTCAACTTCAATTTCAACTTCAATTTCAACTTCAATTTCAACTTTAATTTCAACTTCAAACTTCAACTTTAACTTCAACTTTAACTACTACTTCAACTTCAACTTCAATTTTAACTTGATATTCAACTTCAATTTCAACTTCAATTTCAACTTCAATCTCAACATCAATTTCAACTTTAATTTCAACTTCAATTTCAACTTCAATTTCAACTTCAATTTCAACTTCAATTTCTACTTCAATTTCAACTTCAATTTCAACTTCAAATTCAACTTCAATTTCAACTTCAATTTCTACTTCAATTTCAACTTCAATTTCAACTTCAATTTCTACTTCAATTTCAACTTCAACTTCAATTTCAACTTCGATTTCAACTTCAATTTCAACTTCAATTTCAACTTCAATTTCAACTTCAACTTTAACTTCAACTTCAACTTTAACTTCAACTTCAACTTCAACTTCAACTTCAATTTTAAATTGAAGTTCAACTTCAATTTCAACATCAAATTTAACTTCAATTTCAACTTCAATTTAACTTCAATTTCAACTTCAATTTCAACATCAACTTAGACTTCAACTTCAACTTCAACTTCAACTTCAACTTCAACTTCAACTTCAACTTCAAATTCAACTTCAATTTAAACTTCAATTTCAACTTCAATTTCAACTTCAAATTCAACTCAACTTCGATTACAACTTCAATCTCAACTTCAATTTTAACTTTAATTTTAATTTCAATTTCAACTTCAATTTCAACTTCAATTTCAACTTCAATTTCAACTTCAATTTCAACTTCAATTTCAACTTCAATTTCAACTTCAATTTCAACTTCAATTTCAACTTCAATTTCAACTTCAATTTCAACTTCAATTTCAACTTCAATTTCAACTTCAATTTCAACATCAAGTTTAACTTCAATCTCAACTTCAACTTCAACTTCAATTTAAACTTCAATTTAAACATCAATTTCAACTTCAATTTCAACTTCAATTTCAACTTCAATTTCAACATCAATTTCAACTTCAATTTCAACTTCAATTTCAACTTCAACTTCAATTTCAACTTCGATTTCAACTTCAATTTTAACTTTAATTTAAACTTCAATTTCAACTTCAACTTCAATTTCAACTTCAATCTCAACTTCAATTTTAACTTCAATTTTAACTTCAATTTCAACTTCAACTTCAATTTAAACTTCAATTTCAACTTCAACTTCGATTTCAACTTCAATCTCAACTTCAATTTTAACTTTAATTTCAATTTCAATTTCAACTTCAATTTCAACTTTAATTTCAACTTCAATTTCAACATCAATTTTAACTTCAATTTCAACTTCAATTTCAACTTCAACTTCAATTTCAACTTCGATTTCAACTTCAATTTTAACTTTAATTTAAACTTCAATTTCAACTTCAACTTCAATTTCAACTTCAATCTCAACTTCAATTTTAACTTCAATTTTAACTTCAATTTTAACTTCAATTTCAACTTCAACTTCAACTTCAATTTAAACTTCAATTTAAACTTCAATTTCAACTTCAACTTCGATTTCAACTTCAATCTCAACTTCAATTTTAACTTTAATTTCAATTTCAATTTCAACTTCAATTTCAATTTCAACTTCAACTTCAATTTCAACTTCAATTTCAACTTTAATTTCAACTTCAATTTTAACTTCAATTTCAACTTCAAATTCAACTTCAATTTAAACTTCAATTTAAACTTCAATTTCAACTTCAACTTCGATTTCAAATTCAATCTCAACTTCAGTTTTAACTTTAATTTCAATTTCAATTTCAACTTCAATTTCAATTTCAACTTCAACTTCAATTTCAACTTCAATTTCAACTTCAATTTCAACTTCAATTTCAACTTCAATTTCAACTTCAACTTTAACTGTAACTTCAACTTCAACTTTAACTTCAACTTCAACTTCAACTTCAATTTTAACATAATGTTCAACTTCAATTTCAACTTCAATTTCAACTTCAATTTTAACTTCAATTTCAACTTCAATTTCAACTTCAATTTCAACTTCAATTTCAACTTCAACTTCAACTTTAACTTCAACTTCAACTTTAACTTCAACTTCAACTTGAAATTCAACTTCAATTTCAACTTCAATTTCAACTTCAATTTCAACTTCACTTTCAACTTCAATTTCAACTTCAACTTTAACTTCAACTTTAACTTCAACTTCAACTTCAACTTCAATTTTAACTTGAAGTTCAACTTCAATTTCAACTGAAGTTCAACTTCAATCTCAACTTCAATTTTAACTTTAATTTCAATTTCAATTTCAACTTCTATTTCAAATTCAATTTCAATTTCAACTTCAACTTCAATTTTAACTTCAATTTCAACTTCAATTTCAACTTCAATTTCAACTTTGATTTCAACTTCAATTTCAACTTCAATCTCAACTTCAATTTCTACTTCAATTTTAACTTCAAGTTCAACTTCAATTTCAACTTGAAGTTCAACTTCAATTTCAACTTCAATTTCAACTTCAATTTTAACTTCAATTTCAACTTCAATTTAAACTTCAATTTCAACTTCAATTTAAACTTCAATTTAAACTTCAATTTCAACTTCAATTTCAACTTCAATTTCAACTTCAATTTCAACTTCAATTTCAACTTCAATTTCAACTTCAACTTCGATTACAACTTCAATCTCAACTTCAATTTTAACTTTAATTTTAATTTCAATTTCAACTTCAATTTCAACTTCAATTTCAACTTCAATTTCAACTTCAATTTCAACTTCAATTTCTACTTCAATTTCAACTTCAATTTCAACTTCAATTTCAACTTCAATTTCAACTTCAATTTCAACTTCAATTTCAACTGCAATTTCAATTTAAAATTCAACTTCAGTTTCAACTTCTATTTCAACTTTAATTTCAACTTTAATTTCAACTTCTATTTTAACTTCAATTTCAACTTCAATTTCAATTTCAATTTCAACTTCAATTTCAACTTCAATTTTAACTTCAATTTCAACTTCAATTTCAACTTCAATTTCAACTTCAATTTCAACTTTAATTTCAACTTCAAACTTCAACTTTAACTTCAACTTTAACTACAACTTCAACTTCAACTTCAATTTTAACTTGATATTCAACTTCAATTTCAACTTCAATTTCAACTTCAATCTCAACATCAATTTCAACTTTAATTTCAACTTCAATTTCAACTTCAATTTCAACTTCAATTTCAACTTCAATTTCAACTTCAATTTCTACTTCAATTTCAACTTCAATTTCAACTTCAAATTCAACTTCAATTTCAACTTCAATTTCTACTTCAATTTCAACTTCAATTTCAACTTCAATTTCTACTTCAATTTCAACTTCAACTTCAATTTCAACTTCGATTTCAACTTAAATTTCAACTTCAATTTCAACTTCAATTTCAACTTCAACTTTAACTTCAACTTCAACTTTAACTTCAACTTCAACTTCAACTTCAACTTCAATTTTAAATTGAAGTTCAACTTCAATTTCAACTTCAATTTTAACTTCAATTTTAACTTCAATTTAAACTTCAATTTAAACTTCAATTTCAACTTCAATTTCAACTTCAATTTCAACTTCAATTTCAACATCAATTTCAACTTGAAGTTCAACTTCAATTTCAACTTCAATTTCAACTTCAATTTTAACTTCAATTTAAACTTCAATTTAAACTTCAATTTAAACTTCAATTTAAACTTCAATTTAAACTTCAATTTCAACTTCAATTTCAACTTCAATTTCAACTTCAATTTCAACTTCAATTTCAACTTCAACTTCGATTACAACTTCAATCTCAACTTCAATTTTAACTTTAATTTTAATTTCAATTTCAACTTCAATTTCAACTTCAATTTCAACTTCAATTTCAACTTCAATTTCAACTTCAATTTCAACTTCAATTTCAACTTCAATTTCAACTTCAATTTCAACTTCAATTTCAACTTCAATTTCAACTTCAATTTCAACTTCAATTTTAACTTCAATTTCAACTTCAATTTCAACTTCAATTTCAACTTCAATTTCAACTTTAATTTCAACTTCAAACTTCAACTTTAACTTCAACTTTAACTACAACTTCAACTTCAACTTCAATTTTAACTTGATATTCAACTTCAATTTCAACTTCAATTTCAACTTCAATCTCAACATCAATTTCAACTTTAATTTCAACTTCAATTTCAACTTCAATTTCAACTTCAATTTCAACTTCAATTTCAACTTCAATTTCAACTTCAATTTCTACTTCAATTTCAACTTCAATTTCAACTTCAAATTCAACTTCAATTTCAACTTCAATTTCTACTTCAATTTCAACTTCAATTTCAACTTCAATTTCTACTTCAATTTCAACTTCAACTTCAATTTCAACTTCGATTTCAACTTCAATTTCAACTTCAATTTCAACTTCAATTTCAACTTCAACTTTAACTTCAACTTCAACTTTAACTTCAACTTCAACTTCAACTTCAACTTCAATTTTAAATTGAAGTTCAACTTCAATTTCAACTTCAATTTTAACTTCAATTTTAACTTCAATTTAAACTTCAATTTAAACTTCAATTTAAACTTCAATTTCAACTTCAATTTCAACTTCAATTTCAACATCAATTTTAACTTCAATTTCAACTTCAATTTCAACTTCAATTTCAACTTCAATTTCAACTTCACTTTCAACTTCAATTTCAACTTCAACTTTAACTTCAACTTTAACTTCAACTTCAACTTCAACTTCAACTTCAATTTTAACTTGAAGTTCAACTTCAATTTCAACTGAAGTTCAACTTCAATCTCAACTTCAATTTTAACTTTAATTTCAATTTCAATTTCAACTTCTATTTCAAATTCAATTTCAATTTCAACTTCAACTTCAATTTTAACTTCAATTTTAACTTCAATTTCAACTTCAATTTCAACTTCAATTTCAACTTTGATTTCAACTTCAATTTCAACTTCAATCTCAACTTCAATTTCTACTTCAATTTTAACTTCAAGTTCAACTTCAATTTCAACTTGAAGTTCAACTTCAATTTCAACTTCAATTTCAACTTCAATTTTAACTTCAATTTCAACTTCAATTTAAACTTCAATTTAAACTTCAATTTAAACTTCAATTTAAACTTCAATTTCAACTTCAATTTCAACTTCAATTTCAACTTCAATTTCAACTTCAATTTCAACTTCAATTTCAACTTCAATTTCAACTTCAACTTCGATTACAACTTCAATCTCAACTTCAATTTTAACTTTAATTTTAATTTCAATTTCAACTTCAATTTCAACTTCAATTTCAACTTCAATTTCTACTTCAATTTCAACTTCAATTTCAACTTCAATTTCAACTTCAATTTCAACTTCAATTTCAACTTCAATTTCAACTGCAATTTCAATTTAAAATTCAACTTCAGTTTCAACTTCAATTTCAACTTTAATTTCAACTTTAATTTCAACTTCTATTTTAACTTCAATTTCAACTTCAATTTCAATTTCAATTTCAACTTCAATTTTAACTTCAATTTTAACTTCAATTTCAACTTCAATTTCAACTTCAATTTCAACTTCAATTTCAACTTTAATTTCAACTTCAAACTTCAACTTTAACTTCAACTTTAACTACAACTTCAACTTCAACTTCAATTTTAACTTGATATTCAACTTCAATTTCAACTTCAATTTCAACTTCAATCTCAACATCAATTTCAACTTTAATTTCAACTTCAATTTCAACTTCAATTTCAACTTCAATTTCAACTTCAATTTCAACTTCAATTTCTACTTCAATTTCAACTTCAATTTCAACTTCAAATTCAACTTCAATTTCAACTTCAATTTCTACTTCAACTTCAACTTCAATTTCAACTTCGATTTCAACTTCAATTTCAACTTCAATTTCAACTTCAATTTCAACTTCAACTTTAACTTCAACTTCAACTTTAACTTCAACTTCAACTTCAACTTCAACTTCAATTTTAAATTGAAGTTCAACTTCAATTTCAACTTCAATTTTAACTTCAATTTTAACTTCAATTTAAACTTCAATTTAAACTTCAATTTCAACTTCAATTTCAACTTCAATTTCAACTTCAATTTCAACTTCAATTTCAACTTCAATTTCAACATCAATTTTAACTTCAATTTCAACTTCAATTTCAACTTCAATTTCAACTTCAATTTCAACTTCACTTTCAACTTCAATTTCAACTTCAACTTTAACTTCAACTTTAACTTCAACTTCAACTTCAACTTCAATTTTAACTTGAAGTTCAACTTCAATTTCAACTGAAGTTCAACTTCAATCTCAACTTCAATTTTAACTTTAATTTCAATTTCAATTTCAACTTCTATTTCAAATTCAATTTCAATTTCAACTTCAACTTCAATTTTAACTTCAATTTTAACTTCAATTTCAACTTCAATTTCAACTTCAATTTCAACTTTGATTTCAACTTCAATTTCAACTTCAATCTCAACTTCAATTTCTACTTCAATTTTAACTTCAAGTTCAACTTCAATTTCAACTTGAAGTTCAACTTCAATTTCAACTTCAATTTCAACTTCAATTTTAACTTCAATTTCAACTTCAATTTAAACTTCAATTTAAACTTCAATTTAAACTTCAATTTAAACTTCAATTTCAACTTCAATTTCAACTTCAATTTCAACTTCAATTTCAACTTCAATTTCAACTTCAATTTCAACTTCAACTTCGATTACAACTTCAATCTCAACTTCAATTTTAACTTTAATTTTAATTTCAATTTCAACTTCAATTTCAACTTCAATTTCAACTTCAATTTCAACTTCAATTTCAACTTCAATTTCTACTTCAATTTCAACTTCAATTTCAACTTCAATTTCAACTTCAATTTCAACTTCAATTTCAACTTCAATTTCAACTGCAATTTCAATTTAAAATTCAACTTCAGTTTCAACTTCAATTTCAACTTTAATTTCAACTTTAATTTCAACTTCTATTTTAACTTCAATTTCAACTTCAATTTCAATTTCAATTTCAACTTCAATTTCAACTTCAATTTTAACTTCAATTTCAACTTCAATTTCAACTTCAATTTCAACTTCAATTTCAACTTTAATTTCAACTTCAAACTTCAACTTTAACTTCAACTTTAACTACAACTTCAACTTCAACTTCAATTTTAACTTGATATTCAACTTCAATTTCAACTTCAATTTCAACTTCAATCTCAACATCAATTTCAACTTTAATTTCAACTTCAATTTCAACTTCAATTTCAACTTCAATTTCAACTTCAATTTCAACTTCAATTTCTACTTCAATTTCAACTTCAATTTCAACTTCAAATTCAACTTCAATTTCAACTTCAATTTCTACTTCAATTTCAACTTCAATTTCAACTTCAATTTCTACTTCAATTTCAACTTCAACTTCAATTTCAACTTCGATTTCAACTTAAATTTCAACTTCAATTTCAACTTCAATTTCAACTTCAACTTTAACTTCAACTTCAACTTTAACTTCAACTTCAACTTCAACTTCAACTTCAATTTTAAATTGAAGTTCAACTTCAATTTCAACTTCAATTTTAACTTCAATTTTAACTTCAATTTAAACTTCAATTTAAACTTCAATTTCAACTTCAATTTCAACTTCAATTTCAACTTCAATTTCAACATCAATTTCAACTTGAAGTTCAACTTCAATTTCAACTTCAATTTCAACTTCAATTTTAACTTCAATTTCAACTTCAATTTAAACTTCAATTTAAACTTCAATTTAAACTTCAATTTAAACTTCAATTTCAACTTCAATTTCAACTTCAATTTCAACTTCAATTTCAACTTCAATTTCAACTTCAACTTCGATTACAACTTCAATCTCAACTTCAATTTTAACTTTAATTTTAATTTCAATTTCAACTTCAATTTCAACTTCAATTTCAACTTCAATTTCAACTTCAATTTCAACTTCAATTTCAACTTCAATTTCAACTTCAATTTCAACTTCAATTTCAACTTCAATTTCAACTTCAATTTCAACTTCAATTTCAACTTCAATTTCAACTGCAATTTCAATTTTAAATTCAACTTCAGTTTCAACTTCAATTTCAACTTTAATTTCAACTTTAATTTCAACTTCTATTTTAACTTCAATTTCAACTTCAATTTCAATTTCAATTTCAACTTCAATTTCAACTTCAATTTTAACTTCAATTTCAACTTCAATATCAACTTCAATTTCAACTTCAATTTCAACTTTAATTTCAACTTCAAACTTCAACTTTAACTTCAACTTTAACTACAACTTCAACTTCAACTTCAATTTTAACTTGATATTCAACTTCAATTTCAACTTCAATTTCAACTTCAATCTCAACATCAATTTCAACTTTAATTTCAACTTCAATTTCAACTTCAATTTCAACTTCAATTTCAACTTCAATTTCTACTTCAATTTCAACTTCAATTTCAACTTCAAATTCAACTTCAATTTCAACTTCAATTTCTACTTCAATTTCAACTTCAATTTCAACTTCAATTTCTACTTCAATTTCAACTTCAACTTCAATTTTAACTTCGATTTCAACTTCAATTTCAACTTCAATTTCAACTTCAATTTCAACTTCAATTTCAACTTCAACTTTAACTTCAACTTCAACTTTAACTTCAACTTCAACTTCAACTTCAACTTCAATTTTAAATTGAAGTTCAACTTCAATTTCAACTTCAATTTTAACTTCAATTTTAACTTCAATTTAAACTTCAATTTAAACTTCAATTTCAACTTCAATTTCAACTTCAATTTCAACTTCAATTTCAACATCAATTTTAACTTCAATTTCAACTTCAATTTCAACTTCAACTTCGATTACAACTTCAATCTCAACTTCAATTTTAACTTTAATTTTAATTTCAATTTCAACTTCAATTTCAACTTCAATTTCAACTTCAATTTCAACTTCAATTTCAACTTCAATTTCAACTTCAATTTCAACTTCAATTTCAACTTCAATTTCAACTTCAATTTCAACTTCAATTTCAACTTCAATTTCAACTTCAATTTCAACTTCAATTTCAACTGCAATTTCAATTTTAAATTCAACTTCAGTTTCAACTTCAATTTCAACTTTAATTTCAACTTTAATTTCAACTTCTATTTTAACTTCAATTTCAACTTCAATTTCAATTTCAATTTCAACTTCAATTTCAACTTCAATTTTAACTTCAATTTCAACTTCAATATCAACTTCAATTTCAACTTCAATTTCAACTTTAATTTCAACTTCAAACTTCAACTTTAACTTCAACTTTAACTACAACTTCAACTTCAACTTCAATTTTAACTTGATATTCAACTTCAATTTCAACTTCAATTTCAACTTCAATCTCAACATCAATTTCAACTTTAATTTCAACTTCAATTTCAACTTCAATTTCAACTTCAATTTCAACTTCAATTTCTACTTCAATTTCAACTTCAATTTCAACTTCAAATTCAACTTCAATTTCAACTTCAATTTCTACTTCAATTTCAACTTCAATTTCAACTTCAATTTCTACTTCAATTTCAACTTCAACTTCAATTTTAACTTCGATTTCAACTTCAATTTCAACTTCAATTTCAACTTCAATTTCAACTTCAATTTCAACTTCAACTTTAACTTCAACTTCAACTTTAACTTCAACTTCAACTTCAACTTCAACTTCAATTTTAAATTGAAGTTCAACTTCAATTTCAACTTCAATTTTAACTTCAATTTTAACTTCAATTTAAACTTCAATTTAAACTTCAATTTCAACTTCAATTTCAACTTCAATTTCAACTTCAATTTCAACATCAATTTTAACTTCAATTTCAACTTCAATTTCAACTTCAATTTCAACTTCAATTTCAACTTCAACTTCGATTACAACTTCAATCTCAACTTCAATTTTAACTTTAATTTCAATTTCAATTTCAACTTCAATTTCAATTTCAACTTCAACTTCAATTTCAACTTCAATTTCAACTTTAATTTAAACTTCAACTTCAAATTCAACTTCAACTTCAACTTCAACTTCAACTTCAACTTCAACTTCAAATTCAACTTCAATTTAAACTTCAATTTCAACTTCAATTTCAACTTCAAATTCAACTTCAATTTCAACTTCAATTTCAACATCAATTTCAACTTGAAGTTCAACTTCAATTTCAACTTCAATTTCAACTTCAATTTTAACTTCAATTTAAACTTCAATTTAAACTTCAATTTAAACTTCAATTTAAACTTCAATTTAAACTTCAATTTCAACTTCAATTTCAACTTCAATTTCAACTTCAATTTCAACTTCAATTTCAACTTCAATTTCAACTTCAACTTCGATTACAACTTCAATCTCAACTTCAATTTTAACTTTAATTTTAATTTCAATTTCAACTTCAATTTCAACTTCAATTTCAACTTCAATTTCAACTTCAATTTCAACTTCAATTTCAACTTCAATTTTAACTTCAATTTCAACTTCAATTTCAACTTCAATTTCAACTTCAATTTCAACTTTAATTTCAACTTCAAACTTCAACTTTAACTTCAACTTTAACTACAACTTCAACTTCAACTTCAATTTTAACTTGATATTCAACTTCAATTTCAACTTCAATTTCAACTTCAATCTCAACATCAATTTCAACTTTAATTTCAACTTCAATTTCAACTTCAATTTCAACTTCAATTTCAACTTCAATTTCAACTTCAATTTCAACTTCAATTTCTACTTCAATTTCAACTTCAATTTCAACTTCAAATTCAACTTCAATTTCAACTTCAATTTCTACTTCAATTTCAACTTCAATTTCAACTTCAATTTCTACTTCAATTTCAACTTCAACTTCAATTTCAACTTCGATTTCAACTTCAATTTCAACTTCAATTTCAACTTCAATTTCAACTTCAACTTTAACTTCAACTTCAACTTTAACTTCAACTTCAACTTCAACTTCAACTTCAATTTTAAATTGAAGTTCAACTTCAATTTCAACTTCAATTTTAACTTCAATTTTAACTTCAATTTTAAATTGAAGTTCAACTTCAATTTCAACTTCAATTTTAACTTCAATTTTAACTTCAATTTAAACTTCAATTTTAACTTCAATTTCAACTTCAATTTCAACTTCAATTTCAACTTCAATTTCAACTTTGATTTCAACTTCAATTTCAACTTCAATCTCAACTTCAATTTCTACTTCAATTTTAACTTCAAGTTCAACTTCAATTTCAACTTGAAGTTCAACTTCAATTTCAACTTCAATTTCAACTTCAATTTTAACTTCAATTTCAACTTCAATTTAAACTTCAATTTAAACTTCAATTTAAACTTCAATTTAAACTTCAATTTCAACTTCAATTTCAACTTCAATTTCAACTTCAATTTCAACTTCAATTTCAACTTCAATTTCAACTTCAATTTCAACTTCAACTTCGATTACAACTTCAATCTCAACTTCAATTTTAACTTTAATTTTAATTTCAATTTCAACTTCAATTTCAACTTCAATTTCAACTTCAATTTCAACTTCAATTTCAACTTCAATTTCTACTTCAATTTCAACTTCAATTTCAACTTCAATTTCAACTTCAATTTCAACTTCAATTTCAACTTCAATTTCAACTTCAATTTCAACTTCAATTTCAACTGCAATTTCAATTTAAAATTCAACTTCAGTTTCAACTTCAATTTCAACTTTAATTTCAACTTTAATTTCAACTTCTATTTTAACTTCAATTTCAACTTCAATTTCAATTTCAATTTCAACTTCAATTTCAACTTCAATTTTAACTTCAATTTCAACTTCAATTTCAACTTCAATTTCAACTTCAATTTCAACTTCAATTTCAACTTTAATTTCAACTTCAAACTTCAACTTTAACTTCAACTTTAACTACAACTTCAACTTCAACTTCAATTTTAACTTGATATTCAACTTCAATTTCAACTTCAATTTCAACTTCAATCTCAACATCAATTTCAACTTTAATTTCAACTTCAATTTCAACTTCAATTTCAACTTCAATTTCAACTTCAATTTCAACTTCAATTTCTACTTCAATTTCAACTTCAATTTCAACTTCAAATTCAACTTCAATTTCAACTTCAATTTCTACTTCAATTTCAACTTCAATTTCAACTTCAATTTCTACTTCAATTTCAACTTCAACTTCAATTTCAACTTCGATTTCAACTTAAATTTCAACTTCAATTTCAACTTCAATTTCAACTTCAACTTTAACTTCAACTTCAACTTTAACTTCAACTTCAACTTCAACTTCAACTTCAATTTTAAATTGAAGTTCAACTTCAATTTCAACTTCAAGTTTAACTTCAATTTTAACTTCAATTTAAACTTCAATTTAAACTTCAATTTCAACTTCAATTTCAACTTCAATTTCAACTTCAATTTCAACTTCAATTTCAACATCAATTTCAACTTGAAGTTCAACTTCAATTTCAACTTCAATTTCAACTTCAATTTTAACTTCAATTTCAACTTCAATTTAAACTTCAATTTAAACTTCAATTTAAACTTCAATTTAAACTTCAATTTCAACTTCAATTTCAACTTCAATTTCAACTTCAATTTCAACTTCAATTTCAACTTCAACTTCGATTACAACTTCAATCTCAACTTCAATTTTAACTTTAATTTTAATTTCAATTTCAACTTCAATTTCAACTTCAATTTCAACTTCAATTTCAACTTCAATTTCAACTTCAATTTCAACTTCAATTTCAACTTCAATTTCAACTTCAATTTCAACTTCAATTTCAACTTCAATTTCAACTTCAATTTCAACTGCAATTTCAATTTAAAATTCAACTTCAGTTTCAACTTCAATTTCAACTTTAATTTCAACTTTAATTTCAACTTCTATTTTAACTTCAATTTCAACTTCAATTTCAATTTCAATTTCAACTTCAATTTCAACTTCAATTTTAACTTCAATTTCAACTTCAATTTCAACTTCAATTTCAACTTCAATTTCAACTTTAATTTCAACTTCAAACTTCAACTTTAACTTCAACTTTAACTACAACTTCAACTTCAACTTCAATTTTAACTTGATATTCAACTTCAATTTCAACTTCAATTTCAACTTCAATCTCAACATCAATTTCAACTTTAATTTCAACTTCAATTTCAACTTCAATTTCAACTTCAATTTCAACTTCAATTTCAACTTCAATTTCTACTTCTATTTCAACTTCAATTTCAACTTCAAATTCAACTTCAATTTCAACTTCAATTTCTACTTCAATTTCAACTTCAATTTCAACTTCAATTTCTACTTCAATTTCAACTTCAACTTCAATTTCAACTTCGATTTCAACTTCAATTTCAACTTCAATTTCAACTTCAATTTCAACTTCAACTTTAACTTCAACTTCAACTTTAACTTCAACTTCAACTTCAACTTCAACTTCAATTTTAAATTGAAGTTCAACTTCAATTTCAACTTCAATTTTAACTTTAATTTCAATTTCAATTTCAACTTCAATTTCAATTTCAACTTCAACTTCAATTTCAACTTCAATTTCAACTTCAATTTCAACTTTAATTTAAACTTCAACTTCAAATTCAACTTCAACTTCAACTTCAACATCAAGTTTAACTTCAATCTCAACTTCAACTTCAACTTCAATTTAAACTTCAATTTAAACATCAATTTCAACTTCAATTTCAACTTCAATTTCAACTTCAATTTCAACATCAATTTTAACTTCAATTTCAACTTCAATTTCAACTTCAACTTCAATTTCAACTTCGATTTCAACTTCAATTTTAACTTTAATTTAAACTTCAATTTCAACTTCAACTTCAATTTCAACTTCAATTTCAACTTCAATCTCAACTTCAATTTTAACTTCAATTTTAACTTCAATTTCAACTTCAATTTCAACTTTAATTTTAACTTCAAACTTCAACTTTAACTTCAACTTTAACTACAACTTCAACTTCAACTTCAATTTTAACTTGATATTCAACTTCAATTTCAACTTCAATTTCAACTTCAATCTCAACATCAATTTCAACTTTAATTTCAACTTCAATTTCAACTTCAATTTCAACTTCAATTTCAACTTCAATTTCAACTTCAATTTCTACTTCAATTTCAACTTCAATTTCAACTTCAAATTCAACTTCAATTTCAACTTCAATTTCTACTTCAATTTCAATTTCAACTTCAACTTCAATTTCAACTTCAATTTCAACTTCAATTTCAACTTTAATTTAAACTTCAATTTCAACTTCAATTTCAACTTCAATTTCAACTTCAATTTCAACTTCAATTTCAACTTCAATTTCAACTTCAATTTCAACTTCAATTTCAACTTCAATTTCAACTTCAATTTCAACTTCAATTTCAACTTTAATTTCAACTTCAATTTTAACTTCAATTTCAACTTCAAGTTCAACTTCAATTTCAACTTCAATTTCAACTTCAATTTCAACTTCAATTTTAACTTCAATTTCAACTTCAATTTAAACTTCAACTTCAAATTCAACTTCAACTTCAACTTCAACTTCAACTTCAACTTCAAATTCAACTTCAATTTAAACTTCAATTTCAACTTCAATTTCAACTTCAAATTCAACTTCAATTTCAACATCAAATTTAACTTCAATTTCAACTTCAATTTTAACTTCAATTTCAACTTCAATTTCAACTTCAATTTCAACTTCAATTTCAACTTCAATTTCAACTTTAATTTCAACTTCAATCTCAACATCAATTTCAACTTTAATTTCAACTTCAATTTCAACTTCAATTTCAACTTCAATTTCAACTTCAATTTCAACTTCAATTTCAACTTCAATTTCTACTTCAATTTCAACTTCAATTTCAACTTCAAATTCAACTTCAATTTCAACTTCAATTTCTACTTCAATTTCAACTTCAATTTCAACTTCAATTTCTACTTCAATTTCAACTTCAACTTCAATTTCAACTTCGATTTCAACTTCAATTTCAACTTCAATTTCAACTTCAATTTCAACTTCAACTTTAACTTCAACTTCAACTTTAACTTCAACTTCAACTTCAACTTCAACTTCAATTTTAAATTGAAGTTCAACTTCAATTTCAACTTCAATTTTAACTTTAATTTTAACTTCAATTTAAACTTCAATTTAAACTTCAATTTCAACTTCAATTTCAACTTCAATTTCAACTTCAATTTCAACATCAATTTTAACTTAAATTTCAACTTCAATTTCAACTTCAATTTCAACTTCAATTTCAACTTCACTTTCAACTTCAATTTCAACTTCAACTTTAACTTCAACTTTAACTTCAACTTCAACTTCAACTTCAATTTTAACTTGAAGTTCAACTTCAATTTCAACTGAAGTTCAACTTCAATCTCAACTTCAATTTTAACTTTAATTTCAATTTCAATTTCAACTTCTATTTCAAATTCAATTTCAATTTCAACTTCAACTTCAATTTTAACTTCAATTTTAACTTCAATTTCAATTTCAATTTCAACTTCAATTTCAACTTTGATTTCAACTTCAATTTCAATTTCAATTTCAACTTCAATTTCAACTTCAATTTTAACTTCAATTTCAACTTCAATTTCAACTTCAATTTCAACTTTAATTTCAACTTTAATTTCAACTTCAAACTTCAACTTTAACTTCAACTTTAACTACAACTTCAACTTCAACTTCAATTTTAACTTGATATTCAACTTCAATTTCAACTTCAATTTCAACTTCAATTTCAACTTCAACTTTAACTTCAACTTCAACTTTAACTTCAACTTCAACTTCAACTTCAACTTCAATTTTAAATTGAAGTTCAACTTCAATTTCAACTTCAATTTTAACTTCAATTTTAACTTCAATTTAAACTTCAATTTAAACTTCAATTTCAACTTCAATTTCAACTTCAATTTCAACTTCAATTTCAACATCAATTTTAACTTCAATTTCAAATTCAATTTCAACTTCAATTTCAACTTCAATTTCAACTTCAACTTCGATTACAACTTCAATCTCAACTTCAATTTTAACTTTAATTTCAATTTCAATTTCAACTTCAATTTCAATTTCAACTTCAACTTCAATTTCAACTTCAATTTCAACTTCAATTTCAACTTCAATTTCAACTTCAATTTCAACTTCAATTTCAACTTCAATTTCAACTTCAATTTCAACTTCAATTTCAACTTCAATTTCAACTTCAATTTCAACTTCAATTTCAACTTCAATTTCAACTTTAATTTCAACTTTAATTTCAACTTCTATTTTAACTTCAATTTCAATTTCAATTTCAATTTCAATTTCAACTTCAATTTCAACTTCAATTTTAACTTCAATTTCAACTTCAATTTCAACTTCAATTTCAACTTCAATTTCAACTTTAATTTCAACTTCAAACTTCAACTTTAACTTCAACTTTAACTACAACTTCAACTTCAACTTCAATTTTAACTTGATATTCAACTTCAATTTCAACTTCAATTTCAACTTCAATCTCAACATCAATTTCAACTTTAATTTCAACTTCAATTTCAACTTCAATTTCAACTTCAATTTCAACTTCAATTTCAACTTCAATTTCTACTTCAATTTCAACTTCAATTCCAACTTCAAATTCAACTTCAATTTCAACTTCAATTTCTACTTCAATTTCAATTTCAACTTCAACTTCAATTTCAACTTCAATTTCAACTTCAATTTCAACTTCAATTTCAACTTCAATTTCAACTTCAATTTCAACTTCAATTTCAACTTCAATTTCAACTTCAATTTCAACTTCAATTTCAACTTCAATTTCAACTTCAATTTCAACTTCAATTTCAACTTCAATTTCAACTTCAATTTCAACTTCAATTTCAACTTCAATTTCAACTTCAATTTCAACTGCAATTTCAATTTAAAATTCAACTTCAGTTTCAACTTCAATTTCAACTTTAATTTCAACTTTAATTTCAACTTCTATTTTAACTTCAATTTCAACTTCAATTTCAATTTCAATTTCAACTTCAATTTCAACTTCAATTTTAACTTCAATTTCAACTTCAATTTCAACTTCAATTTCAACTTCAATTTCAACTTTAATTTCAACTTCAAACTTCAACTTTAACTTCAACTTTAACTACAACTTCAACTTCAACTTCAATTTTAACTTGATATTCAACTTCAATTTCAACTTCAATTTCAACTTCAATTTCAACTTCAACTTTAACTTCAACTTCAACTTTAACTTCAACTTCAACTTCAACTTCAACTTCAATTTTAAATTGAAGTTCAACTTCAATTTCAACTTCAATTTTAACTTCAATTTTAACTTCAATTTAAACTTCAATTTAAACTTCAATTTCAACTTCAATTTCAACTTCAATTTCAACTTCAATTTCAACATCAATTTTAACTTCAATTTCAAATTCAATTTCAACTTCAATTTCAACTTCAATTTCAACTTCAACTTCGATTACAACTTCAATCTCAACTTCAATTTTAACTTTAATTTCAATTTCAATTTCAACTTCAATTTCAATTTCAACTTCAACTTCAATTTCAACTTCAATTTCAACTTCAATTTCAACTTCAATTTCAACTTCAATTTCAACTTCAATTTCAACTTCAATTTCAACTTCAATTTCAACTTCAATTTCAACTTCAATTTCAACTTCAATTTCAACTTTAATTTCAACTTCAAACTTCAACTTTAACTTCAACTTTTAACTACAACTTCAACTTCAACTTCAATTTTAACTTGATATTCAACTTCAATTTCAACTTCAATTTCAACTTCAATCTCAACATCAATTTCAACTTTAATTTCAACTTCAATTTCAACTTCAATTTCAACTTCAATTTCAACTTCAATTTCAACTTCAATTTCTACTTCAATTTCAACTTCAATTCCAACTTCAAATTCAACTTCAATTTCAACTTCAATTTCTACTTCAATTTCAATTTCAACTTCAACTTCAATTTCAACTTCAATTTCAACTTCAATTTCAACTTTAATTTCAACTTCAATTTCAACTTCAATTTCAACTTCAATTTCAACTTCAATTTCAACTTCAATTTCAACTTCAATTTCAACTTCAATTTCAACTTCAATTTCAACTTCAATTTCAACTTCAATTTCAACTTCAATTTCAACTTCAATTTCAACTTCAATTTCAACTTCAAATTTCAACTTCAATTTCAACTGCAATTTCAATTTAAAATTCAACTTCAGTTTCAACTTCAATTTCAACTTTAATTTCAACTTTAATTTCAACTTCTATTTTAACTTCAATTTCAACTTCAATTTCAATTTCAATTTCAACTTCAATTTCAACTTCAATTTTAACTTCAATTTCAACTTCAATTTCAACTTCAATTTCAACTTCAATTTCAACTTTAATTTCAACTTCAAACTTCAACTTTAACTTCAACTTTAACTACAACTTCAACTTCAACTTCAATTTTAACTTGATATTCAACTTCAATTTCAACTTCAATTTCAACTTCAATTTCAACTTCAACTTTAACTTCAACTTCAACTTTAACTTCAACTTCAACTTCAACTTCAACTTCAATTTTAAAATTGAAGTTCAACTTCAATTTCAACTTCAATTTTAACTTCAATTTTAACTTCAATTTAAACTTCAATTTAAACTTCAATTTCAACTTCAATTTCAACTTCAATTTCAACTTCAATTTCAACATCAATTTTAACTTCAATTTCAAATTCAATTTCAACTTCAATTTCAACTTCAAATTCAACTTCAACTTCGATTACAACTTCAATCTCAACTTCAATTTTAACTTTAATTTCAATTTCAATTTCAACTTCAATTTCAATTTCAACTTCAACTTCAATTTCAACTTCAATTTCAACTTCAATTTCAACTTCAATTTCAACTTCAATTTCAACTTCAATTTCAACTTCAATTTCAACTTCAATTTCAACTTCAATTTCAACTTCAATTTCAACTTCAATTTCAACTTCAATTTCAACTTTAATTTCAACTTTAATTTCAACTTCTATTTTAACTTCAATTTCAACTTCAATTTCAATTTCAATTTCAACTTCAATTTCAACTTCAATTTTAACTTCAATTTCAACTTCAATTTCAACTTCAATTTCAACTTCAATTTCAACTTTAATTTCAACTTCAAACTTCAACTTTAACTTCAACTTTAACTACAACTTCAACTTCAACTTCAACTTCAATTTTAACTTGATATTCAACTTCAATTTCAACTTCAATTTCAACTTCAATCTCAACATCAATTTCAACTTTAATTTCAACTTCAATTTCAACTTCAATTTCAACTTCAATTTCAACTTCAATCTCAACATCAATTTCAACTTTAATTTCAACTTCAATTTCAACTTCAATTTCAACTTCAATTTCAACTTCAATTTCAACTTCAATTTCTACTTCAATTTCAACTTCAATTCCAACTTCAAATTCAACTTCAATTTCAACTTCAATTTCTACTTCAATTTCAATTTCAACTTCAACTTCAATTTCAACTTCAATTTCAACTTCAATTTCAACTTTAATTTCTACTTCAATTTCAACTTCAATTCCAACTTCAAATTCAACTTCAATTTCAACTTCAATTTCTACTTCAATTTCAATTTCAACTTCAACTTCAATTTCAACTTCAATTTCAACTTCAATTTCAACTTTAATTTAAACTTCAATTTCAACTTCAATTTCAACTTCAATTTCAACTTCAATTTCAACTTCAATTTCAACTTCAATTTCAACTTCAATTTCAACTTCAATTTCAACTTCAATTTCAACTTCAATTTCAACTTCAATTTCAACTTCAATTTCAACTTCAATTTCAACTGCAATTTCAATTTAAAATTCAACTTCAGTTTCAACTTCAATTTCAACTTTAATTTCAACTTTAATTTCAACTTCTATTTTAACTTCAATTTCAACTTCAATTTCAATTTCAATTTCAACTTCAATTTCAACTTCAATTTTAACTTCAATTTCAACTTCAATTTCAACTTCAATTTCAACTTCAATTTCAACTTTAATTTCAACTTCAAACTTCAACTTTAACTTCAACTTTAACTACAACTTCAACTTCAACTTCAATTTTAACTTGATATTCAACTTCAATTTCAACTTCAATTTCAACTTCAATTTCAACTTCAACTTTAACTTCAACTTCAACTTTAACTTCAACTTCAACTTCAACTTCAACTTCAATTTTAAATTGAAGTTCAACTTCAATTTCAACTTCAATTTTAACTTCAATTTTAACTTCAATTTAAACTTCAATTTAAACTTCAATTTCAACTTCAATTTCAACTTCAATTTCAACTTCAATTTCAACATCAATTTTAACTTCAATTTCAAATTCAATTTCAACTTCAATTTCAACTTCAATTTCAACTTCAACTTCGATTACAACTTCAATCTCAACTTCAATTTTAACTTTAATTTCAATTTCAATTTCAACTTCAATTTCAATTTCAACTTCAACTTCAATTTCAACTTCAATTTCAACTTCAATTTCAACTTCAATTTCAACTTCAATTTCAACTTCAATTTCAACTTCAATTTCAACTTCAATTTCAACTTCAATTTCAACTTTAATTTCAACTTTAATTTCAACTTCTATTTTAACTTCAATTTCAACTTCAATTTTCAATTTCAATTTCAACTTCAATTTCAACTTCAATTTTAACTTCAATTTCAACTTCAATTTCAACTTCAATTTCAACTTCAATTTCAACTTTAATTTCAACTTCAAACTTCAACTTTAACTTCAACTTTAACTACAACTTCAACTTCAACTTCAATTTTAACTTGATATTCAACTTCAATATTCAACTTCAATTTCAACTTCAATTTCAACTTCAACTTTAACTTCAACTTCAACTTTAACTTCAACTTCAACTTCAACTTCAACTTCAATTTTAAATTGAAGTTCAACTTCAATTTCAACTTCAATTTTAACTTCAATTTTAACTTCAATTTAAACTTCAATTTAAACTTCAATTTCAACTTCAATTTCAACTTCAATTTCAACTTCAATTTCAACATCAATTTTAACTTCAATTTCAAATTCAATTTCAACTTCAATTTCAACTTCAATTTCAACTTCAACTTCGATTACAACTTCAATCTCAACTTCAATTTTAACTTTAATTTCAATTTCAATTTCAACTTCAATTTCAATTTCAACTTCAACTTCAATTTCAACTTCAATTTCAACTTCAATTTCAACTTCAATTTCAACTTCAATTTCAACTTCAATTTCAACTTCAATTTCAACTTCAATTTCTACTTCAATTTCAACTTCAATTTCAACTTCAACTTCGATTACAACTTCAATCTCAACTTCAATTTTAACTTTAATTTCAATTTCAATTTCAACTTCAATTTTCAATTTCAACTTCAACTTCAATTTCAACTTCAATTTCAACTTCAATTTCAACTTCAATTTCAACTTCAATTTCAACTTCAATTTCAACTTCAATTTCAACTTCAATTTCAACTTCAATTTCAACTTCAATTTCAACTTCAATTTCAACTTCAATTTCAACTTTAATTTCAACTTTAATTTCAACTTCTATTTTAACTTCAATTTCAATTTCAATTTCAATTTCAATTTCAACTTCAATTTCAACTTCAATTTTAACTTCAATTTCAACTTCAATTTCAAACTTCAATTTCAACTTCAATTTCAACTTTAATTTCAACTTCAAACTTCAACTTTAAACTTCAACTTTAACTACAACTTCAACTTCAACTTCAATTTTAACTTGATATTCAACTTCCAATTTCAACTTCAATTTCAACTTCAATCTCAACATCAATTTCAACTTTAATTTCAACTTCAATTTCAACTTCAATTTCTCAAACTTCAATTTTCAACTTCAATTTCAACTTCAATTTCTACTTCAATTTCAACTTCAATTCCAACTTCAAATTCAACTTCAATTTCAACTTCAATTTCTACTTCAATTTCAATTTCAACTTCAACTTCAATTTCTAACTTCAATTTCAACTTCAATTTCAACTTTAATTTAAATCTTCAATTTCAACTTCAATTTTCAACTTCAATTTTCAAACTTCAAATTCAACTTCAATTTCAACTTCAATTTCAACTTCAATTTCAACTTCAATGTTCAACTTCAATTTCAACTTCAATTTCAACTTCAATTTTCAACTTCAATTTCAACTTCAATTTCAACTTCAATTTCAACTTCAATTTCAACTTCAATTTCAACTGCAATTTCAATTTAAAATTCAACTTCAATTTCAACATCAATTTTAACTTCAATTTCAATTCAATTTCAACTTCAATTTCAACTTCAATTTCAACTTCAATTTCAACTTCAACTTCGATTACAACTTCAATCTCAACTTCAATTTTAACTTTAATTTCAATTTCAATTTCAACTTCAATTTCAATTTCAACTTCAACTTCAATTTCAACTTCAATTTCAACTTCAATTTCAACTTCAATTTCAACTTCAATTTCAACTTCAATTTCAACTTCAATTTCAACTTCAATTTCAACTTCAATTTCAACTTCAATTTCAACTTCAATTTCACTTCAATTTCAACTTTAATTTCAACTTTAATTTCAACTTCTATTTTAACTTCAATTTCAACTTCAATTTCAATTTCAATTTCAACTTCAATTTCAACTTCAATTTTAACTTCAATTTCAACTTCAATTTCAACTTCAATTTTCAACTTCAATTTCAACTTTAATTTCAACTTCAAACTTCAACTTTAACTTCAACTTTAACTACAACTTCAACTTCAATCTTCAACTTCAATTTTAACTTGATATTCAACTTCAATTTCAACTTCAATTTCAACTTCAATCTCAACATCAATTTCAACTTTAATTTCAACTTCAATTTCAACTTCAATTTCAACTTCAAGTTTCAACTTCAATCTCAACATCAATTTCAACTTTAATTTCAACTTCAATTTCAACTTCAATTTCAACTTCAATTTCAACTTCAATTTCAACTTCAATTTCTACTTCAATTTCAACTTCAATTCCAACTTCAAATTCAACTTCAATTTCAACTTCAATTTCTACTTCAATTTTCAATTTTCAACTTCAACTTCAATTTCAACTTTCAATTTCAACTTCAATTTCAACTTTAATTTCTACTTCAATTTCAACTTCAATTCCAACTTCAAATCAACTTCAATTTTCAACTTCAATTTTCTACTTCAATTTCAATTTCAACTTCAACTTCAATTTTCAACTTCAATTTCAACTTCAATTTCAACTTTAATTTAAACTTTCAATTTCAACTTCAATTTCAACTTCAATTTCAACTTCAATTTCAAACTGCAATTTCAATTTAAAATTCAACTTCAGTTTCAACTTCAATTTCAACTTTAATTTCAACTTTAATTTCAACTTCTATTTTAACTTCAATTTCAACTTCAATTTCAATTTCAATTTCAACTTCAATTTCAACTTCAATTTTAACTTCAATTTCAACTTTCAATTTCAACTTCAATTTCAACTTCAATTTCAACTTTAATTTCAACTTCAAACTTCAACTTTAACTGTCAACTTTAACTACAACTTCAACTTCAACTTCAATTTAACTTGATATCAACTTCAATTTCAACTTCAATTTCAACTTCAACTTTAACTTCAACTTCAACTTTAACTTCAACTTCAACTTCAACTTCAACTTCAATTTTAAATTGAAGTTCAACTTCAATTTCAACTTCAATTTTAACTTCAATTTTAACTTCAATTTAAACTTCAATTTAAACTTCAATTCACTTCATTTCAACTTCAATTTCAACTTCAATTTCAACATCAATTTTAACTTCAATTTCAAATTCAATTTCAACTTCAATTTCAACTTCAATTTCAACTTCAACTTCGATTTACAACTTCAATCTCAACTTCAATTTCAACTTTAATTTCAACTTTAATTTCAACTTTAATTTCAATTTCAATTTCAACTTCAATTTCAATTTCAACTTCAACTTCAATTTCAACTTCAATTTCAACTTCAATTTCAACTTCAATTTCAACTTCAATTTTCAACTTCAATTTCAACTTCAATTTCAACTTCAATTTCAACTTCAATTTCAACTTCAATTTCAACTTTAATTTCAACTTTAATTTCAACTTCTATTTTAACTTCAATTTCAACTTCAATTTCATATTTCAATTTCAACTTTCAATTTCAACTTCAATTTTAACTTCAATTTCAACTTCAATTTCAACTTCAATTTCAACTTCAATTTCAACTTTAATTTCAACTTCAAACTTTCAACTTTAACTTCAACTTTAACTACAACTTCAACTTCAACTTCAATTTTTAACTTGATATTCAACTTCAATTTCAACTTCAATTTCAACTTCAATTTCAACTTCAACTTTAACTTCAACTTCAACTTTAACTTCAACTTCAACTTCTCAACCTTCAACTTCAATTTTAAATTGAAGTTCAACTTCAATTTCAACTTCAATTTTAACTTCAATTTTAACTTCAATTTAAACTTCAATTTAAACTTCAATTTCAACTTCAATTTCAACTTCAATTTCAACTTCAATTTCAACATCAATTTTAACTTCAATTTCAAATTCAATTTCAACTTCAATTTCAACTTCAATTTCAACTTCAACTTCGATTACAACTTCAATCTCAACTTCAATTTTAACTTTAATTTCAATTTCAATTTCAACTTCAATTTCAATTTCAACTTCAACTTCAATTTCAACTTCAATTTCAACTTCAATTTCAACTTCAATTTCAACTTCAATTTCAACTTCAATTTCAACTTTCAATTTCAACTTC
>JAUPFP010000278.1:0-45922 GCA_036925085.1 Brachycybe producta
ATTTCAACTTCAATTTCAAATTCAAATTCAACTTCAATTTCAACTTCATTTTCAACTTCAATTTTAACTTCAATTTCAACTTCAATTTCAACTTCAATTTCAACTTCAATTTCAACTTCAATTTCAACTCCAATTTCAACTTCAATTTCAACTTCAATTTCAAATTCAATTTCAACTTCAATTTCAACTTCAATTTCAACTTCATTTTCAACTTCAATTTTAATTTCAATTTCAACTTCAATTTCAACTTCAATTTCAACTTCAATTTCAACTTCAATTTCAACTTCAATTTCAACTTCAATTTCAACTTCAATTTCAACTTCAATTTTAACATCAATTTCAACTTCAATTTCAACTTAAATTTCAACTTAAATTTCAACTTCAATTTTAACTTCAATTTCAACTTCAATTTCAACTTAAATTTCAACTTCAGTTTCAACTTCAATTTCAACTTCAATTTCAACTTCAACTTTAATTTCAACTTCAATTTCAATTTCAATTTCAACTTCAATTTCAACTTCAATTTCAACTTCAATTTCAACTTCAATTTCAACTCCAATTTCAACTTCAATTTCAACTTCAATTTCAACTTCAATTTTAACTTCAATTTCAAATTCAATTTCAACTTCAATTTTAACTTCAATTTGAACTTCAATTTCAACTTAAATTTCAACTTCAATTCAACTTCAATTTTAACTTCAATTTCAACTTCAATTTCAAATTTAATTTCAACTTCAGTTTTAATTTCAATTTCAACTTCAATTTCAACTTCAATTTCTACTTCAATTTCAACTTCAATTTTAACTTCAATTTCAACTTCAATTTCAACTTCAATTTCAACTTCAATTTTAACATCAATTTCAACTTCAATTTCAACTTCACTTTCAACTTCAATTTCAACTTAATTTTAACTTCAATTTTAACTTCAAATTCAACTTCAATTTCAACTTCAATTTCAACTTCAATTTCAACTTCAATTTCAACTCCAATTTCAACTTCAATTTCAACTTCAATTTCAAATTCAATTTCAACTTCAATTTCAACTTCATTTTCAACTTCAATTTTAACTTCAATTTCAACTTCAATTTCAAATTTAATTTCAACTTCAGTTTTAATTTCAATTTCAACTTCAATTTCAACTTCAATTTCTACTTCAATTTCAACTTCAATTTTAACTTCAATTTCAACTTCAATTTCAACTTCAATTTCAACTTCAATTTTAACTTCAATTTCAACTTTAATTTCAACTTAATTTTAACTTCAATTTTAACTTCAAATTCCACTTCAATTTCAACTTCAATTTCAACTTCAATTTCAACTTCAATTTCAACTTCAATTTCAACTTCAATTTCAACTTCAATTTCAACTCCAATTTCAACTTCAATTTCAACTTCAATTTCAAATTCAATTTCAACTTCAATTTCAACTTCATTTTCAACTTCAATTTTAACTTCAATTTCAACTTCAATTTCAACTTCAATTTCAACTTCAATTTCAACTTCAATTTCAACTTCAATTTCAACTTCAACTTCACTTTCAGGTTCACCTTCAAATTCAACTTCAATTTCAACTTCAATTTCAACTTCAATTTCAACTTTAATTTTAACTTCAATTTCAACTTCAATTTTAACTTTCAATTTCAACTTCAATTTCAACTTCAATTTCAACTTCAATTTTAACATCAATTTCAACTTCAATTTTAACTTCAATTTCAAATTCAAACTTAACTTGAAATTCAATTTCAACTTCAATTTGAACTTCAATTTCAACTTCAACTTTAACTTTACTTAAACTTAAACTTCAATTTTAACTTCAATTTCAACTTTAATTTCAACTTCAATTTCAACTTCAATTTTAACTTTCAATTTCAACTTCAATTTCAACTTCAATTTCAACTTCAATTTCAACTTCAATTTTAACATCAATTTCAACTTCAATTTCAACTTCAATTTCAACTTCAACTTCACTTTCAAGTTCACCTTCAAATTCAACTTCAATTTCAACTTCAATTTCAACTTCAATTTCACCTCCAATTTCAACTTCAATTTCAACTTCAATTTCAAATTCAAATTCAACTTCAATTTCAACTTCATTTTCAACTTCAATTTTAACTTCAATTTCAACTTCAATTTCAACTTCAATTTCAACTTCAATTTCAACTTCAATTTCAACTTCAATTTCAACTTCAACTTCACTTTCAAGTTCACCTTCAAATTCAACTTCAATTTCAACTTCAATTTCAACTTCAATTTCACCTCCAATTTCAACTTCAATTTCAACTTCAATTTCAACTTCAATTTCAAATTCAAATTCAACTTCAATTTCAACTTCAACTTCACTTTCAAGTTCACCTTCAAATTCAACTTCAATTTCAACTTCAATTTCAACTTCAATTTCACCTCCAATTTCAACTTCAATTTCAACTTCAATTTCAACTTCAATTTCAAATTCAAATTCAACTTCAATTTCAACTTCATTTTCAACTTCAATTTTAACTTCAATTTCAACTTCAATTTCAACTTCAATTTGAACTTCAATTTCAACTTCAACTTTAACTTTACTTAAACTTAAACTTCAATTTTAACTTCAATTTCAACTTTAATTTCAACTTCAATTTCAACTTCAATTTTAACTTTCAATTTCAACTTCAATTTCAACTTCAATTTCAACTTCAATTTCAACTTCAATTTTAACATCAATTTCAACTTCAATTTCAACTTCAACTTCACTTTCAAGTTCACCTTCAAATTCAACTTCAATTTCAACTTCAATTTTAACTTCAATTTCAACTTCAATTTCAACTTCACTTTCAACTTCAATTTCAACTTAATTTTAACTTCAATTTTAACTTCAAATTCCACTTCAATTTCAACTTCAATTTCAACTTCAATTTCAACTTCAATTTCAACTTCAATTTCAACTCCAATTTCAACTTCAATTTCAACTTCAATTTCAAATTCAATTTCAACTTCAATTTCAACTTCATTTTCAACTTCAATTTTAACTTCAATTTCAACTTCAATTTCAACTTCAATTTCAACTTCAATTTCAACTTCAATTTCAACTTCAATTTCAACTTCAATTTCAACTTCAACTTCACTTTCAGTTTCACCTTCAAATTCAACTTCAGTTTCAACTTCAATTTCAACTTCAATTTCAACTTCAAATTTAACTTCAATTTTAACTTTAATTTCAACTTCAACTTCAATTTCAATCTTAATTTCAACTTCAACTTAACTTCAACTTCAATGTCAACTTCAACTTCAACTTCACTTTCAAGTTCAACTTCAAATTCAAATTCAACTTCAACTTTAACTTTACTTAAACTTAAACTTCAATTTTAACTTCAATTTCAACTTCAATTTCAACTTCAATTTCAACTTTAATTTTAACTTCAATTTCAACTTCAATTTTAACTTTCAATTTCAACTTCAATTTCAACTTCAATTTCAACTTCAATTTCAACTTCAATTTTAACATCAATTTCAACTTCAATTTCAACTTCAATTTCAACTTCAATTTCAAATTCAAACTTAACTTCAAATTCAATTTCAACTTCAATTTGAACTTCAAATTCAACTTCAATTTCAACTTCATTTTCAACTTCAATTTTAACTTCAATTTCAACTTCAATTTCAACTTCAATTTCAACTTCAATTTCAACTTCAATTTCAACTTCAATTTGAACTTCAATTTCAACTTCAACTTTAACTTTACTTAAACTTAAACTTCAATTTTAACTTCAATTTCAACTTTAATTTCAACTTCAATTTCAACTTCAATTTTAACTTTCAATTTCAACTTCAATTTCAACTTCAATTTCACCTCCAATTTCACCTCCAATTTCAACTTCAATTTCAACTTCAATTTCAACTTCAATTTCAAATTCAAATTCAACTTCAATTTCAACTTCAACTTCACTTTCAAGTTCACCTTCAAATTCAACTTCAATTTCAACTTCAATTTTAACTTCAATTTCAACTTCAATTTCAACTTCACTTTCAACTTCAATTTCAACTTAATTTTAACTTCAATTTTAACTTCAAATTCCACTTCAATTTCAACTTCAATTTCAACTTCAATTTCAACTTCAATTTCAACTTCAATTTCAACTCCAATTTCAACTTCAATTTCAACTTCAATTTCAAATTCAATTTCAACTTCAATTTCAACTTCATTTTCAACTTCAATTTTAACTTCAATTTCAACTTCAATTTCAACTTCAATTTCAACTTCAATTTCAACTTCAATTTCAACTTCAATTTCAACTTCAATTTCAACTTCAACTTCACTTTCAGTTTCACCTTCAAATTCAACTTCAGTTTCAACTTCAATTTCAACTTCAATTTCAACTTCAAATTTAACTTCAATTTTAACTTTAATTTCAACTTCAACTTCAATTTCAATCTTAATTTCAACTTCAACTTAACTTCAACTTCAACGTCAACTTCAACTTCAACTTCACTTTCAAGTTCAACTTCAAATTCAAATTCAACTTCAACTTTAACTTTACTTAAACTTAAACTTCAATTTTAACTTCAATTTCAACTTCAATTTCAACTTCAATTTCAACTTTAATTTTAACTTCAATTTCAACTTCAATTTTAACTTTCAATTTCAACTTCAATTTCAACTTCAATTTCAACTTCAATTTCAACTTCAATTTTAACATCAATTTCAACTTCAATTTCAACTTCAATTTCAAATTCAAACTTAACTTCAAATTCAATTTCAACTTCAATTTGAACTTCAAATTCAACTTCAATTTCAACTTCATTTTCAACTTCAATTTTAACTTCAATTTCAACTTCAATTTCAACTTCAATTTCAACTTCAATTTGAACTTCAATTTCAACTTCAATTTGAACTTCAATTTCAACTTCAACTTTAACTTTACTTAAACTTAAACTTCAATTTTAACTTCAATTTCAACTTTAATTTCAACTTCAATTTCAACTTCAATTTTAACTTTCAATTTCAACTTCAATTTCAACTTCAATTTTAACTTCAATTTCAACTTCAATTTTAACATCAATTTCAACTTCAATTTCAACTTCAATTTCAACTTCAACTTCACTTTCAAGTTCAAATTCAAATTCAACTTCAATTTCAACTTCAATTTCAACTTCAATTTCACCTCCAATTTCAACTTCAATTTCAAATTCAAATTCAACTTCAATTTCAACTTCATTTTCAACTTCAATTTTAACTTCAATTTCAACTTCAATTTCAACTTCAATTTCAACTTCAATTTCAACTCCAATTTCAACTTCAATTTTAACTTCAATTTCAAATTCAATTTCAACTTCAATTTCAACTTCAATTTCAACTTCATTTTCAACTTCAATTTTAACTTCAATTTCAACTTCAATTTCAACTTCAATTTCAACTTCAATTTCAACTTCAATTTCAACTTCAATTTCAACTTCAATTTCAACTACAATTTCACCTCCAATTTCAACTTCAATTTCAAATTCAAATTCAACTTCAATTTCAACTTCATTTTCAACTTCAATTTTAACTTCAATTTCAACTTCAATTTCAACTTCAATTTCAACTTCAATTTCAACTTCAATTTCAACTCCAATTTCAACTTCAATTTCAACTTCAATTTCAAATTCAATTTCAACTTCAATTTCAACTTCAATTTCAACTTCATTTTCAACTTCAATTTTAATTTCAATTTCAACTTCAATTTCAACTTCAATTTCAACTTCAATTTCAACTTCAATTTCAACTTCAATTTCAACTTCAATTTCAACTTCAATTTCAACTTCAATTTTAACATCAATTTCAACTTCAATTTCAACTTAAATTTCAACTTAAATTTCAACTTCAATTTTAACTTCAATTTCAACTTCAATTTCAACTTAAATTTCAACTTCAGTTTCAACTTCAATTTCAACTTCAATTTCAACTTCAACTTTAATTTCAACTTCAATTTCAATTTCAATTTCAACTTCAATTTCAACTTCAATTTCAACTTCAATTTCAACTTCAATTTCAACTCCAATTTCAACTTCAATTTCAACTTCAATTTCAACTTCAATTTTAACTTCAATTTCAAATTCAATTTCAACTTCAATTTTAACTTCAATTTGAACTTCAATTTCAACTTAAATTTCAACTTCAATTTCAACTTCAATTTTAACTTCAATTTCAACTTCAATTTCAAATTTAATTTCAACTTCAGTTTTAATTTCAATTTCAACTTCAATTTCAACTTCAATTTCTACTTCAATTTCAACTTCAATTTTAACTTCAATTTCAACTTCAATTTCAACTTCAATTTCAACTTCAATTTTAACATCAATTTCAACTTCAATTTCAACTTCACTTTCAACTTCAATTTCAACTTAATTTTAACTTCAATTTTAACTTCAAATTCAACTTCAATTTCAACTTCAATTTCAACTTCAATTTCAACTTCAATTTCAACTCCAATTTCAACTTCAATTTCAACTTCAATTTCAAATTCAATTTCAACTTCAATTTCAACTTCATTTTCAACTTCAATTTTAACTTCAATTTCAACTTCAATTTCAAATTTAATTTCAACTTCAGTTTTAATTTCAATTTCAACTTCAATTTCAACTTCAATTTCTACTTCAATTTCAACTTCAATTTTAACTTCAATTTCAACTTCAATTTCAACTTCAATTTCAACTTCAATTTTAACTTCAATTTCAACTTTAATTTCAACTTAATTTTAACTTCAATTTTAACTTCAAATTCCACTTCAATTTCAACTTCAATTTCAACTTCAATTTCAACTTCAATTTCAACTTCAATTTCAACTTCAATTTCAACTTCAATTTCAACTTCAATTTCAACTCCAATTTCAACTTCAATTTCAACTTCAATTTCAAATTCAATTTCAACTTCAATTTCAACTTCATTTTCAACTTCAATTTTAACTTCAATTTCAACTTCAATTTCAACTTCAATTTCAACTTCAATTTCAACTTCAATTTCAACTTCAATTTCAACTTCAACTTCACTTTCAGGTTCACCTTCAAATTCAACTTCAATTTCAACTTCAATTTCAACTTCAATTTCAACTTTAATTTTAACTTCAATTTCAACTTCAATTTTAACTTTCAATTTCAACTTCAATTTCAACTTCAATTTCAACTTCAATTTTAACATCAATTTCAACTTCAATTTTAACTTCAATTTCAAATTCAAACTTAACTTGAAATTCAATTTCAACTTCAATTTGAACTTCAATTTCAACTTCAACTTTAACTTTACTTAAACTTAAACTTCAATTTTAACTTCAATTTCAACTTTAATTTCAACTTCAATTTCAACTTCAATTTTAACTTTCAATTTCAACTTCAATTTCAACTTCAATTTCAACTTCAATTTCAACTTCAATTTTAACATCAATTTCAACTTCAATTTCAACTTCAATTTCAACTTCAACTTCACTTTCAAGTTCACCTTCAAATTCAACTTCAATTTCAACTTCAATTTCAACTTCAATTTCACCTCCAATTTCAACTTCAATTTCAACTTCAATTTCAAATTCAAATTCAACTTCAATTTCAACTTCATTTTCAACTTCAATTTTAACTTCAATTTCAACTTCAATTTCAACTTCAATTTCAACTTCAATTTCAACTTCAATTTCAACTTCAATTTCAACTTCAACTTCACTTTCAAGTTCACCTTCAAATTCAACTTCAATTTCAACTTCAATTTCAACTTCAATTTCACCTCCAATTTCAACTTCAATTTCAACTTCAATTTCAACTTCAATTTCAAATTCAAATTCAACTTCAATTTCAACTTCAACTTCACTTTCAAGTTCACCTTCAAATTCAACTTCAATTTCAACTTCAATTTCAACTTCAATTTCACCTCCAATTTCAACTTCAATTTCAACTTCAATTTCAACTTCAATTTCAAATTCAAATTCAACTTCAATTTCAACTTCATTTTCAACTTCAATTTTAACTTCAATTTCAACTTCAATTTCAACTTCAATTTGAACTTCAATTTCAACTTCAACTTTAACTTTACTTAAACTTAAACTTCAATTTTAACTTCAATTTCAACTTTAATTTCAACTTCAATTTCAACTTCAATTTTAACTTTCAATTTCAACTTCAATTTCAACTTCAATTTCAACTTCAATTTCAACTTCAATTTTAACATCAATTTCAACTTCAATTTCAACTTCAACTTCACTTTCAAGTTCACCTTCAAATTCAACTTCAATTTCAACTTCAATTTCAACTTCAATTTCACCTCCAATTTCAACTTCAATTTCAAATTCAAATTCAACTTCAATTTCAACTTCATTTTCAACTTCAATTTTAACTTCAATTTCAACTTCAATTTTAACTTTCAATTTCAACTTCAATTTCAACTTCAATTTCAACTTCAATTTCAACTTCAATTTTAACATCAATTTCAACTTCAATTTCAACTTCAATTTCAACTTCAACTTCACTTTCAAGTTCACCTTCAAATTCAACTTCAATTTCAACTTCAATTTCAACTTCAATTTCACCTCCAATTTCAACTTCAATTTCAACTTCAATTTCAAATTCAAATTCAACTTCAATTTCAACTTCATTTTCAACTTCAATTTTAACATCAATTTCAACTTCAATTTTAACTTCAATTTCAAATTCAAACTTAACTTCAAATTCAATTTCAACTTCAATTTGAACTTCAATTTCAACTTCAACTTTAACTTTACTTAAACTTAAACTTCAATTTTAACTTCAATTTCAACTTTAATTTCAACTTCAATTTCAACTTCAATTTTAACTTTCAATTTCAACTTCAATTTCAACTTCAATTTCAACTTCAATTTCAACTTCAATTTTAACATCAATTTCAACTTCAATTTCAACTTCAATTTCAACTTCAACTTCACTTTCAAGTTCACCTTCAAATTCAACTTCAATTTCAACTTCAATTTCAACTTCAATTTCACCTCCAATTTCAACTTCAATTTCAACTTCAATTTCAAATTCAAATTCAACTTCAATTTCAACTTCATTTTCAACTTCAATTTTAACTTCAATTTCAACTTCAATTTCAACTTCAATTTCAACTTCAATTTCAACTTCAATTTCAACTTCAATTTCAACTTCAACTTCACTTTCAAGTTCACCTTCAAATTCAACTTCAATTTCAACTTCAATTTCAACTTCAATTTCACCTCCAATTTCAACTTCAATTTCAACTTCAATTTCAAATTCAAATTCAACTTCAATTTCAACTTCAACTTCACTTTCAAGTTCACCTTCAAATTCAACTTCAATTTCAACTTCAATTTCAACTTCAATTTCACCTCCAATTTCAACTTCAATTTCAACTTCAATTTCAAATTCAAATTCAACTTCAATTTCAACTTCATTTTCAACTTCAATTTTAACTTCAATTTCAACTTCAATTTCAACTTCAATTTCAACTTCAATTTGAACTTCAATTTCAACTTCAACTTTAACTTTACTTAAACTTAAACTTCAATTTTAACTTCAATTTCAACTTTAATTTCAACTTCAATTTCAACTTCAATTTTAACTTTCAATTTCAACTTCAATTTCAACTTCAATTTCAACTTCAATTTCAACTTCAATTTTAACATCAATTTCAACTTCAATTTCAACTTCAATTTCAACTTCAACTTCACTTTCAAGTTCACCTTCAAATTCAACTTCAATTTCAACTTCAATTTCAACTTCAATTTCAACTTCAATTTCACCTCCAATTTCAACTTCAATTTCAACTTCAATTTCAAATTCAAATTCAACTTCAATTTCAACTTCATTTTCAACTTCAATTTTAACTTCAATTTCAACTTCAATTTCAACTTCAATTTCAACTTCAATTTCAACTTCAATTTAAACTTCAATTTCAACTTCAACTTCACTTTCAAGTTCACCTTCAAATTCAACTTCAATTTCAACTTCAATTTCAACTTCAATTTCACCTCCAATTTCAACTTCAATTTCAACTTCAATTTCAAATTCAAATTCAACTTCAATTTCAACTTCAACTTCACTTTCAAGTTCACCTTCAAATTCAACTTCAATTTCAACTTCAATTTCAACTTCAACTTCACTTTCAAGTTCACCTTCAAATTCAACTTCAATTTCACCTCCAATTTCAACTTCAATTTCAACTTCAATTTCAAATTCAAATTCAACTTCAATTTCAACTTCATTTTCAACTTCAATTTTAACTTCAATTTCAACTTCAATTTCAACTTCAATTTCAACTTCAATTTGAACTTCAATTTCAACTTCAACTTTAACTTTACTTAAACTTAAACTTCAATTTTAACTTCAATTTCAACTTTAATTTCAACTTCAATTTCAACTTCAATTTTAACTTTCAATTTCAACTTCAATTTCAACTTCAATTTCAACTTCAATTTCAACTTCAATTTTAACATCAATTTCAACTTCAATTTCAACTTCAATTTCAACTTCAACTTCACTTTCAAGTTCACCTTCAAATTCAACTTCAATTTCAACTTCAATTTCAACTTCAATTTCACCTCCAATTTCAACTTCAATTTCAAATTCAAATTCAACTTCAATTTCAACTTTATTTTCAACTTCAATTTTAACTTCAATTTCAACTTCAATTTCAACTTCAATTTCAACTTCAATTTCAACTTCAATTTCAACTTCAACTTCAATTTCAATTTCAACTTCAATTTCAACTTCAATTTTAACTTAATTTTAACTTCAATTTTAACTTCAATTTCAACTTCAATTTCAACTTAAATTTCAACTTCAATTTTAACTTAAATTTCAACTTAAATTTCAACTTAAATTTCAACTTCAGTTTCAACTTCAATTTCAACTTCAATTTCAACTTCAACTTCAATTTCAACTTCAATTTCAATTTCAATTTCAACTTCAATTTCAACTTCAATTTCAACTTAAATTTCAACTTAAATTTCAACTTAAATTTCAACTTCAATTTCAACTCCAATTTCAATTTCAATTTCAACTTCAATTTCAACTTCAATTTCAACTTCAATTTCAAATTCAATTTCAACTTCAATTTTAACTTCAATTTCAACTTAAATTTCAACTTAAATTTTAACTTAAATTTCAACTTCAATTTCAACTTCAATTTTAACTTCAATTTCAACTTCAATTTCAACTTAAATTTCAACTTAAATTTCAACTTCAGTTTCAACTTCAATTTCAACTTCAATTTCAACTTCAACTTCAATTTCAACTTCAATTTCAATTTCAATTTCAACTTCAATTTCAACTTAAATTTCAACTTCAGTTTCAACTTCAATTTCAACTTCAATTTCAATTTCAACTTCAATTTCAACTTCAATTTCAACTTAAATTTCAACTTAAATTTCAACTTCAATTTCAACTCCAATTTCAATTTCAATTTCAACTTCAATTTCAACTTCAATTTCAACTTCAATTTCAAATTCAATTTCAACTTCAATTTTAACTTCAATTTCAACTTAAATTTCAACTTAAATTTTAACTTAAATTTCAACTTCAATTTCAACTTCAATTTTAACTTCAATTTCAACTTCAATTTCAACTTCAATTTCAACTTATATTTCAACTTCAGTTTCAACTTCAATTTCAACTTCAATTTCAACTTCAACTTCAATTTCAACTTCAATTTCAATTTCAATTTCAACTTCAATTTCAACTTCAATTTCAACTTCAATTTCAACTTCAATTTCAACTTCAATTTCAACTTCAATTTCAACTCCAATTTCAACTTCAATTTCAACTTCAGTTTCAACTTCAATTTCAACTTCAATTTCAAATTCAATTTCAACTTCAATTTCAACTTCAATTTTAACATCAATTTCAACTTCAATTTCAACTTCAATTTCAACTTCAATTTCAACTTCAATTTCAACTTCAATTTCAACTTCAATTTCAACTTCAGTTTCAACTTCAATTTCAACTTCAATTTCAACTTCAACTTCATTCAATTTCAACTTCAATTTCAACTTCAATTTCAACTTCAATTTCAACTTCAATTTCAACTTCAATTTCAACTTCAATTTCAACTTCAATTTCAACTTCAATTTCAACTTAATTTTAACTTCAATTTTAACTTCAATTTCAACTTCAATTTCAACTTAAATTTCAACTTCAATTTTAACTTCAATTTCAACTTAAATTTCAACTTAAATTTCAACTTCAGTTTCAACTTCAATTTCAACTTCAATTTCAACTTCAACTTCAATTTCAACTTCAATTTCAATTTCAATTTCAACTTCAATTTCAACTTCAATTTCAACTTAAATTTCAACTTAAATTTCAACTTCAATTTCAACTCCAATTTCAATTTCAATTTCAACTTCAATTTCAACTTCAATTTCAACTTCAATTTCAAATTCATTTCAACTTCAATTTTAACTTCAATTTCAACTTAAATTTCAACTTAAATTTTAACTTAAATTTCAACTTCAATTTCAACTTCAATTTTAACTTCAATTTCAACTTCAATTTCAACTTAAATTTCAACTTAAATTTCAACTTCAGTTTCAACTTCAATTTCAACTTCAATTTCAACTTCAACTTCAATTTCAACTTCAATTTCAATTTCAATTTCAACCTTCAATTTCAACTTAAATTTCAACTTCAGTTTCAACTTCAATTTCAACTTCAATTTCAATTTCAACTTCAATTTCAACTTCAATTTCAACTTCAATTTCAACTTAAATTTCAACTTAAATTTCAACTTCAATTTCAACTCCAATTTCAATTTCAATTTCAACTTCAATTTCAACTTCAATTTCAACTTCAATTTCAACTTCAATTTCAAATTCAATTTCAACTTCAATTTTAACTTAAATTTCAACTTAAATTTCAACTTAAATTTTAACTTAAATTTCAACTTCAATTTCAACTTCAATTTTAACTTCAATTTCAACTTCAATTTCAACTTCAATTTCAACTTAATTTCAACTTCAGTTTCAACTTCAATTTCAACTTCAATTTCAACTTCAACTTCAATTCAACTTCAATTTCAATTTTCAATTTCAACTTCAATTTTAACTTCAATTTCAACTTAAATTTCAACTTAAATTTCAACTTAAATTTCAACTTCAGTTTCAACTTCAATTTCAACTTCAATTTCAACTTCAACTTCAATTTCAACTCCAATTTCAATTTCAATTTCAACTTCAATTTCAACTTAAATTTCAACTTCAGTTTCAACTTCAATTTCAACTTCAATTTCAATTTCAACTTCAATTTCAACTTAAATTTCAACTTAAATTTCAACTTAAATTTCAACTTCAATTTCAACTCCAATTTCAATTTCAATTTCAACTTCAATTTCAACTTCAATTTCAACTTCAATTTCAAATTCAATTTCAACTTCAATTTTAACTTCAATTTCAACTTAAATTTCAACTTAAATTTTAACTTAAATTTCAACTTCAATTTCAACTTCAATTTTAACTTCAATTTCAACTTCAATTTCAACTTCAATTTCAACTTATATTTCAACTTCAGTTTCAACTTCAATTTCAACTTCAATTTCAACTTCAAATTCAATTTCAACTTCAATTTCAATTTCAATTTCAACTTCAATTTCAACTTCAATTTCAACTTCAATTTCAACTTCAATTTCAACTCCAATTTCAACTTCAATTTCAACTTCAGTTCAACTTCAATTTCAACTTCAATTTCAAATTCAATTTCAACTTCAATTTCAACTTCAATTTTAACATCAATTTCAACTTCAATTTCAACTTCAATTTCAACTTCAATTTCAACTTCAATTTCAACTTCAATTTCAACTTCAATTTCAACTTCAGTTTCAACTTCAATTTCAACTTCAATTTCAACTTCAACTTCAATTTCAACTTCAATTTCAATTTCAATTTCAACTTCAATTTCAACTTCAATTTCAACTTCAATTTCAACTTCAATTTCAACTTCAATTTCAACTTCAATTTCAACTTCAATTTCAACTTCAATTTCAACTTAATTTTAACTTCAATTTTAACTTCAATTTCAACTTAAATTTCAACTTAAATTTCAACTTCAATTTTAACTTCAATTTCAACTTAAATTTCAACTTAAATTTCAACTTCAGTTTCAACTTCAATTTCAACTTCAATTTCAACTTCAACTTCAATTTCAACTTCAATTTCAATTTCAATTTCAACTTCAATTTCAACTTCAATTTCAACTTAAATTTCAACTTAAATTTCAACTTCAATTTCAACTCCAATTTCAATTTCAATTTCAACTTCAATTTCAACTTCAATTTCAACTTCAATTTCAAATTCAATTTCAACTTCAATTTTAACTTCAATTTCAACTTAAATTTCAACTTAAATTTTAACTTAAATTTCAACTTCAATTTCACTTCAATTTTAACTTCAATTTCAACTTCAATTTCAACTTCAATTTCAACTTAAATTTCAACTTCAGTTTCAACTTCAATTTCAACTTCAATTTCAACTTCAACTTCAATTTCAACTTCAATTTCAATTCAATTTCAACTTCAATTTCAACTTAAATTTCAACTTCAGTTTCAACTTCAATTTCAACTTCAATTTCAATTTCAACTTCAATTTCAACTTCAATTTCAACTTAAATTTCAACTTAAATTTCAACTTCAATTTCAACTCCAATTTCAATTTCAATTTCAACTTCAATTTCAACTTCAATTTCAACTTAAATTTCAACTTAAATTTTAACTTAAATTTCAACTTCAATTTCAACTTCAATTTCAACTTCAATTTTAACTTCAATTTCAACTTCAATTTCAATTCAACTTCAATTTCAACTTCAATTTCAACTTCAATTTTAACATCAATTTCAACTTCAATTTCAACTTCAATTTCAACTTCAACTTCACTTTCAAGTTCACCTTCAAATTCAACTTCAATTTCAACTTCAATTTCAACTTCAATTTCACCTCCAATTTCAACTTCAATTTCAACTTCAATTTCAAATTCAAATTCAACTTCAATTCAACTTCATTTTCAACTTCAATTTTAACTTCAATTTCAACTTCAATTTCAACTTCAATTTCAACTTCAATTTCAACTTCAATTTCAACTTCAATTTCAACTTCAACTTCACTTTCAAGTTCACCTTCAAATTCAACTTCAATTTCAACTTCAATTTCAACTTCAATTTCACCTCCAATTTCAACTTCAATTTCAACTTCAATTTCAACTTCAATTTCAAATTCAAATTCAACTTCAATTTCAACTTCAACTTCACTTTCAAGTTCACCTTCAAATTCAACTTCAATTTCAACTTCAATTTCAACTTCAATTTCACCTCCAATTTCAACTTCAATTTCAACTTCAATTTCAACTTCAATTTCAAATTCAAATTCAACTTCAATTTCAACTTCATTTTCAACTTCAATTTTAACTTCAATTTCAACTTCAATTTCAACTTCAATTTGAACTTCAATTTCAACTTCAACTTTAACTTTACTTAAACTTAAACTTCAATTTTAACTTCAATTTCAACTTTAATTTCAACTTCAATTTCAACTTCAATTTTAACTTTCAATTTCAACTTCAATTTCAACTTCAATTTCAACTTCAATTTCAACTTCAATTTTAACATCAATTTCAACTTCAATTTCAACTTCAACTTCACTTTCAAGTTCACCTTCAAATTCAACTTCAATTTCAACTTCAATTTCAACTTCAATTTCACCTCCAATTTCAACTTCAATTTCAAATTCAAATTCAACTTCAATTTCAACTTCATTTTCAACTTCAATTTTAACTTCAATTTCAACTTCAATTTTAACTTTCAATTTCAACTTCAATTTCAACTTCAATTTCAACTTCAATTTCAACTTCAATTTTAACATCAATTTCAACTTCAATTTCAACTTCAATTTCAACTTCAACTTCACTTTCAAGTTCACCTTCAAATTCAACTTCAATTTCAACTTCAATTTCAACTTCAATTTCACCTCCAATTTCAACTTCAATTTCAACTTCAATTTCAAATTCAAATTCAACTTCAATTTCAACTTCATTTTCAACTTCAATTTTAACATCAATTTCAACTTCAATTTTAACTTCAATTTCAAATTCAAACTTAACTTCAAAATTCAATTTCAACTTCAATTTGAACTTCAATTTCAACTTCAACTTTAACTTTACTTAAACTTAAACTTCAATTTTAACTTCAATTTCAACTTTAATTTCAACTTCAATTTCAACTTCAATTTTAACTTTCAATTTCAACTTCAATTTCAACTTCAATTTCAACTTCAATTTCAACTTCAATTTTAACATCAATTTCAACTTCAATTTCAACTTCAATTTCAACTTCAACTTCACTTTCAAGTTCACCTTCAAATTCAACTTCAATTTCAACTTCAATTTCAACTTCAATTTCACCTCCAATTTCAACTTCAATTTCAACTTCAATTTCAATTCAAATTCAACTTCAATTTCAACTTCATTTTCAACTTCAATTTTAACTTCAATTTCAACTTCAATTTCAACTTCAATTTCAACTTCAATTTCAACTTCAATTTCAACTTCAATTTCAACTTCAACTTCACTTTCAAGTTCACCTTCAAATTCAACTTCAATTTCAACTTCAATTTCAACTTCAATTTCACCTCCAATTTCAACTTCAATTTCAACTTCAATTTCAAATTCAAATTCAACTTCAATTTCAACTTCAACTTCACTTTCAAGTTCACCTTCAAATTCAACATCAATTTCAACTTCAATTTCAACTTCAATTTCACCTCCAATTTCAACTTCAATTTCAACTTCAATTTCAAATTCAAAATTCAACTTCAATTTCAACTTCATTTTCAACTTCAATTTTAACTTCAATTTCAACTTCAATTTCAACTTCAATTTCAACTTCAATTTGAACTTCAATTTCAACTTCAACTTTAACTTTACTTAAACTTAAACTTCAATTTTAACTTCAATTTCAACTTTAATTTCAACTTCAATTTCAACTTCAATTTTAACTTTCAATTTCAACTTCAATTTCAACTTCAATTTCAACTTCAATTTCAACTTCAATTTTAACATCAATTTCAACTTCAATTTCAACTTCAATTTCAACTTCAACTTCACTTTCAAGTTCACCTTCAAATTCAACTTCAATTTCAACTTCAATTTCAACTTCAATTTCAACTTCAATTTCACCTCCAATTTCAACTTCAATTTCAACTTCAATTTCAAATTCAAATTCAACTTCAATTTCAACTTCATTTTCAACTTCAATTTTAACTTCAATTTCAACTTCAATTTCAACTTCAATTTCAACTTCAATTTCAACTTCAATTTAAACTTCAATTTCAACTTCAACTTCACTTTCAAGTTCACCTTCAAATTCAACTTCAATTTCAACTTCAATTTCAACTTCAATTTCACCTCCAATTTCAACTTCAATTTCAACTTCAATTTCAAATTCAAATTCAACTTCAATTTCAACTTCAACTTCACTTTCAAGTTCACCTTCAAATTCAACTTCAATTTCAACTTCAATTTCAACTTCAACTTCACTTTCAAGTTCACCTTCAAATTCAACTTCAATTTCACCTCCAATTTCAACTTCAATTTCAACTTCAATTTCAAATTCAAATTCAACTTCAATTTCAACTTCATTTTCAACTTCAATTTTAACTTCAATTTCAACTTCAATTTCAACTTCAATTTCAACTTCAATTTGAACTTCAATTTCAACTTCAACTTTAACTTTACTTAAACTTAAACTTCAATTTTAACTTCAATTTCAACTTTAATTTCAACTTCAATTTCAACTTCAATTTTAACTTTCAATTTCAACTTCAATTTCAACTTCAATTTCAACTTCAATTTCAACTTCAATTTTAACATCAATTTCAACTTCAATTTCAACTTCAATTTCAACTTCAACTTCACTTTCAAGTTCACCTTCAAATTCAACTTCAATTTCAACTTCAATTTCAACTTCAATTTCACCTCCAATTTCAACTTCAATTTCAAATTCAAATTCAACTTCAATTTCAACTTTATTTTCAACTTCAATTTTAACTTCAATTTCAACTTCAATTTCAACTTCAATTTCAACTTCAATTTCAACTTCAATTTCAACTTCAACTTCAATTTCAATTTCAACTTCAATTTCAACTTCAATTTTAACTTAATTTTAACTTCAATTTTAACTTCAATTTCAACTTCAATTTCAACTTAAATTTCAACTTCAATTTTAACTTAAATTTCAACTTAAATTTCAACTTAAATTTCAACTTCAGTTTCAACTTCAATTTCAACTTCAATTTCAACTTCAACTTCAATTTCAACTTCAATTTCAATTTCAATTTCAACTTCAATTTCAACTTCAATTTCAACTTAAATTTCAACTTAAATTTCAACTTAAATTTCAACTTCAATTTCAACTCCAATTTCAATTTCAATTTCAACTTCAATTTCAACTTCAATTTCAACTTCAATTTCAAATTCAATTTCAACTTCAATTTTAACTTCAATTTCAACTTAAATTTCAACTTAAATTTTAACTTAAATTTCAACTTCAATTTCAACTTCAATTTTAACTTCAATTTCAACTTCAATTTCAACTTAAATTTCAACTTAAATTTCAACTTCAGTTTCAACTTCAATTTCAACTTCAATTTCAACTTCAACTTCAATTTCAACTTCAATTTCAATTTCAATTTCAACTTCAATTTCAACTTAAATTTCAACTTCAGTTTCAACTTCAATTTCAACTTCAATTTCAATTTCAACTTCAATTTCAACTTCAATTTCAACTTAAATTTCAACTTAAATTTCAACTTCAATTTCAACTCCAATTTCAATTTCAATTTCAACTTCAATTTCAACTTCAATTTCAACTTCAATTTCAAATTCAATTTCAACTTCAATTTTAACTTCAATTTCAACTTAAATTTCAACTTAAATTTTAACTTAAATTTCAACTTCAATTTCAACTTCAATTTTAACTTCAATTTCAACTTCAATTTCAACTTCAATTTCAACTTATATTTCAACTTCAGTTTCAACTTCAATTTCAACTTCAATTTCAACTTCAACTTCAATTTCAACTTCAATTTCAATTTCAATTTCAACTTCAATTTCAACTTCAATTTCAACTTCAATTTCAACTTCAATTTCAACTTCAATTTCAACTTCAATTTCAACTCCAATTTCAACTTCAATTTCAACTTCAGTTTCAACTTCAATTTCAACTTCAATTTCAAATTCAATTTCAACTTCAATTTCAACTTCAATTTTAACATCAATTTCAACTTCAATTTCAACTTCAATTTCAACTTCAATTTCAACTTCAATTTCAACTTCAATTTCAACTTCAATTTCAACTTCAGTTTCAACTTCAATTTCAACTTCAATTTCAACTTCAACTTCAATTTCAACTTCAATTTCAATTTCAATTTCAACTTCAATTTCAACTTCAATTTCAACTTCAATTTCAACTTCAATTTCAACTTCAATTTCAACTTCAATTTCAACTTCAATTTCAACTTCAATTTCAACTTCAATTTCAACTTAATTTTAACTTCAATTTTAACTTCAATTTCAACTTCAATTTCAACTTAAATTTCAACTTCAATTTTAACTTCAATTTCAACTTAAATTTCAACTTAAATTTCAACTTCAGTTTCAACTTCAATTTCAACTTCAATTTCAACTTCAACTTCAATTTCAACTTCAATTTCAATTTCAATTTCAACTTCAATTTCAACTTCAATTTCAACTTAAATTTCAACTTAAATTTCAACTTCAATTTCAACTCCAATTTCAATTTCAATTTCAACTTCAATTTCAACTTCAATTTCAACTTCAATTTCAAATTCAATTTCAACTTCAATTTTAACTTCAATTTCAACTTAAATTTCAACTTAAATTTTAACTTAAATTTCAACTTCAATTTCAACTTCAATTTTAACTTCAATTTCAACTTCAATTTCAACTTAAATTTCAACTTAAATTTCAACTTCAGTTTCAACTTCAATTTCAACTTCAATTTCAACTTCAACTTCAATTTCAACTTCAATTTCAATTTCAATTTCAACTTCAATTTCAACTTAAATTTCAACTTCAGTTTCAACTTCAATTTCAACTTCAATTTCAATTTCAACTTCAATTTCAACTTCAATTTCAACTTCAATTTCAACTTAAATTTCAACTTAAATTTCAACTTCAATTTCAACTCCAATTTCAATTTCAATTTCAACTTCAATTTCAACTTCAATTTCAACTTCAATTTCAACTTCAATTTCAAATTCAATTTCAACTTCAATTTTAACTTAAATTTCAACTTAAATTTCAACTTAAATTTTAACTTAAATTTCAACTTCAATTTCAACTTCAATTTTAACTTCAATTTCAACTTCAATTTCAACTTCAATTTCAACTTAAATTTCAACTTCAGTTTCAACTTCAATTTCAACTTCAATTTCAACTTCAACTTCAATTTCAACTTCAATTTCAATTTCAATTTCAACTTCAATTTTAACTTCAATTTCAACTTAAATTTCAACTTAAATTTCAACTTAAATTTCAACTTCAGTTTCAACTTCAATTTCAACTTCAATTTCAACTTCAACTTCAATTTCAACTCCAATTTCAATTTCAATTTCAACTTCAATTTCAACTTAAATTTCAACTTCAGTTTCAACTTCAATTTCAACTTCAATTTCAATTTCAACTTCAATTTCAACTTAAATTTCAACTTAAATTTCAACTTAAATTTCAACTTCAATTTCAACTCCAATTTCAATTTCAATTTCAACTTCAATTTCAACTTCAATTTCAACTTCAATTTCAAATTCAATTTCAACTTCAATTTTAACTTCAATTTCAACTTAAATTTCAACTTAAATTTTAACTTAAATTTCAACTTCAATTTCAACTTCAATTTTAACTTCAATTTCAACTTCAATTTCAACTTCAATTTCAACTTATATTTCAACTTCAGTTTCAACTTCAATTTCAACTTCAATTTCAACTTCAAATTCAATTTCAACTTCAATTTCAATTTCAATTTCAACTTCAATTTCAACTTCAATTTCAACTTCAATTTCAACTTCAATTTCAACTCCAATTTCAACTTCAATTTCAACTTCAGTTTCAACTTCAATTTCAACTTCAATTTCAAATTCAATTTCAACTTCAATTTCAACTTCAATTTTAACATCAATTTCAACTTCAATTTCAACTTCAATTTCAACTTCAATTTCAACTTCAATTTCAACTTCAATTTCAACTTCAATTTCAACTTCAGTTTCAACTTCAATTTCAACTTCAATTTCAACTTCAACTTCAATTTCAACTTCAATTTCAATTTCAATTTCAACTTCAATTTCAACTTCAATTTCAACTTCAATTTCAACTTCAATTTCAACTTCAATTTCAACTTCAATTTCAACTTCAATTTCAACTTCAATTTCAACTTAATTTTAACTTCAATTTTAACTTCAATTTCAACTTAAATTTCAACTTAAATTTCAACTTCAATTTTAACTTCAATTTCAACTTAAATTTCAACTTAAATTTCAACTTCAGTTTCAACTTCAATTTCAACTTCAATTTCAACTTCAACTTCAATTTCAACTTCAATTTCAATTTCAATTTCAACTTCAATTTCAACTTCAATTTCAACTTAAATTTCAACTTAAATTTCAACTTCAATTTCAACTCCAATTTCAATTTCAATTTCAACTTCAATTTCAACTTCAATTTCAACTTCAATTTCAAATTCAATTTCAACTTCAATTTTAACTTCAATTTCAACTTAAATTTCAACTTAAATTTTAACTTAAATTTCAACTTCAATTTCAACTTCAATTTTAACTTCAATTTCAACTTCAATTTCAACTTCAATTTCAACTTAAATTTCAACTTCAGTTTCAACTTCAATTTCAACTTCAATTTCAACTTCAACTTCAATTTCAACTTCAATTTCAATTTCAATTTCAACTTCAATTTCAACTTAAATTTCAACTTCAGTTTCAACTTCAATTTCAACTTCAATTTCAATTTCAACTTCAATTTCAACTTCAATTTCAACTTAAATTTCAACTTAAATTTCAACTTCAATTTCAACTCCAATTTCAATTTCAATTTCAACTTCAATTTCAACTTCAATTTCAACTTCAATTTCAACTTCAATTTCAAATTCAATTTCAACTTCAATTTTAACTTAAATTTCAACTTAAATTTCAACTTAAATTTTAACTTAAATTTCAACTTCAATTTCAACTTCAATTTTAACTTCAATTTCAACTTCAATTTCAACTTCAATTTCAACTTAAATTTCAACTTCAGTTTCAACTTCAATTTCAACTTCAATTTCAACTTCAACTTCAATTTCAACTTCAATTTCAATTTCAATTTCAACTTCAATTTCAACTTCAATTTCAACTTCAATTTCAACTTCAATTTCAACTCCAATTTCAACTTCAATTTCAACTTCAATTTCAACTTCAATTTCAACTTCAATTTCAAATTCAATTTCAACTTCAATTTCAACTTCAATTTTAACATCAATTTCAACTTCAATTTCAACTTCAATTTCAACTTCAATTTCAACTTCAATTTCAACTTCAATTTCAACTTCAATTTCAACTTCAGTTTCAACTTCAATTTCAACTTCAATTTCAACTTCAACTTCAATTTCAACTTCAATTTCAATTTCAATTTCGACTTCAATTTCAACTTCAATTTTAACTTCATATTCAACTTCAATTTCAACTTCAATTTCAACTTAAATTTCAACTTCAGTTTCAACTTCAATTTCAACTTCAATTTCAACTTCAACTTCAATTTCAACTTCAATTTCAATTTCAATTTCAACTTCAATTTCAACTTAAATTTCAACTTCAGTTTCAACTTCAATTTCAACTTCAATTTCAATTTCAACTTCAATTTCAACTTCAATTTCAACTTAAATTTCAACTTAAATTTCAACTTCAATTTCAACTCCAATTTCAATTTCAATTTCAACTTCAATTTCAACTTCAATTTCAACTTCAATTTCAAATTCATCAACTTCAATTTTAACTTAAATTTCAACTTAAATTTCAACTTAAATTTTAACTTAAATTTCAACTTCAATTTCAACTTCAATTTTAACTTCAATTTCAACTTCAATTTCAACTTCAATTTCAACTTCAACTTCAATTTCAACTTCAATTTCAATTTCAATTTCAACTTCAATTTCAACTTCAATTTCAACTTCAATTTCAACTTCAATTTCAACTCCAATTTCAACTTCAATTTCAACTTCAATTTCAACTTCAATTTCAACTTCAATTTCAAATTCAATTTCAACTTCAATTTCAACTTCAATTTTAACATCAATTTCAACTTCAATTTCAACTTCAATTTCAACTTCAATTTCAACTTCAATTTCAACTTCAATTTCAACTTCAATTTCAACTTCAGTTTCAACTTCAATTTCAACTTCAATTTCAACTTCAACTTCAATTTCAACTTCAATTTCAATTTCAATTTCAACTTCAATTTCAACTTCAATTTCAACTTCAATTTCAACTTCAATTTCAACTTCAATTTCAACTTCAATTTCAACTTCAATTTTAACATCAATTTCAACTTCAATTTCAACTTCAATTTCAACTTCAATTTCAACTTCAATTTCAACTTAATTTTAACTTCAATTTTAACTTCAATTTCAACTTCAATTTCAACTTAAATTTCAACTTCAATTTTAACTTCAATTTCAACTTCAATTTCAACTTCAACTTCAATTTCAACTTCAATTTCAATTTCAATTTCAACCTCAATTTCAACTTCAATTTCAACTTCAATTTCAACTTCAATTTCAACCTCAATTTCAACTTCAATTTCAACTTCAATTTCAATTTCAATTTCAACTTCAATTTCAACTTCAATTTCAACTTCAATTTCAAATTCAATTTCAACTTCAATTTTAACTTCAATTTCAACTTAAATTTCAACTTCAATTTCAACTTCAATTTCAACTTCAATTTCAATTTCAATTTCAACTCCAATTTCAACTTCAATTTCAACTTCAATTTCAACTTCAATTTCAACTTCAATTTTAACTTCAATTTCAACTTCAATTTCAACTTCAATTTCAATTTCAATTTCAACTTCAATTTCAACTTCAATTTCAACTTCAATTTCAAATTCAATTTCAACTTCAATTTCAATTTCAATTTCAACTTCAATTTCAACTTCAATTTCAACTTCAATTTCAACTTCAATTTCAATTTCAATTTCAACTCCAATTTCAACTTCAATTTCAACTTCAATTTCAACTTCAATTTTAACTTCAATTTCAAATTCAATTTCAACTTCAATTTCAACTTCAATTTCAAATTTAATTTCAACTTCAGTTTTAATTTCAATTTCAACTTCAATTTCAACTTCAATTTCTACTTCAATTTCAACTTCAATTTCAACTTCAATTTCAACTTCAATTTCAACTTCAATTTCAACTTCAATTTCGACTTCAATTTTAATTTCAATTTCAACTTCAATTTCAACTTCAATTTCAACTTCAATTTCAACTTCAATTTCAACTTCAATTTCAACTTCAATTTCAACTTCAATTTCAACTTCAATTTCAACTTCAATTTTAACATCAATTTCAACTTCAATTTCAACTTCAATTTCAACTTCAACTTCACTTTCAAGTTCACCTTCAAATTCAACTTCAATTTCAACTTCAATTTCAACTTCAATTTCACCTCCAATTTCAACTTCAATTTCAACTTCAATTTCAAATTCAAATTCAACTTCAATTTCAACTTCATTTTCAACTTCAATTTTAACTTCAATTTCAACTTCAATTTCAACTTCAATTTCAACTTCAAATTCAACTTCAATTTCAACTTCAATTTCAACTTCAACTTCACTTTCAAGTTCACCTTCAAATTCAACTTCAATTTCAACTTCAATTTCAACTTCAATTTCACCTCCAATTTCAACTTCAATTTCAACTTCAATTTCAAATTCAAATTCAACTTCAATTTCAACTTCATTTTCAACTTCAATTTTAACTTCAATTTCAACTTCAATTTCAACTTCAATTTCAACTTCAATTTCAACTTCAATTTCAACTTCAATTTCAACTCCAATTTCAACTTCAATTTCAACTTCAATTTCAAATTCAATTTCAACTTCAATTTCAACTTCAATTTTAATTTCAATTTCAACTTCAATTTCAACTTCAATTTCAACTTCAATTTCAACTTCAATTTCAACTTCAATTTCAACTTCAATTTTAACATCAATTTCAACTTCAATTTCAACTTCAATTTCAACTTCAATTTCAACTTCAATTGCAACTTCAATTTCAACTTCAATTTCAACTTAATTTTAACTTCAATTTTAACTTCAATTTCAACTTCAATTTCAACTTAAATTTCAACTTCAATTTTAACTTCAATTTCAACTTCAATTTCAACTTAAATTTCAACTTCAGTTTCAACTTCAATTTCAACTTCAATTTCAACTTCAACTTCAATTTCAACTTCAATTTCAATTTCAATTTCAACTTCAATTTCAACTTCAATTTCAACTTCAATTTCAACTTAAATTTCAACTTCAATTTCAACTCCAATTTCAATTTCAACTTCAATTTCAATTTCAATTTCAACTTCAATTTCAACTTCAATTTTAACTTCATATTCAACTTCAATTTCAACTTCAATTTCAACTTAAATTTCAACTTCAGTTTCAACTTCAATTTCAACTTCAATTTCAACTTCAACTTCAATTTCAACTTCAATTTCAATTTCAATTTCAACTTCAATTTCAACTTAAATTTCAACTTCAGTTTCAACTTCAATTTCAACTTCAATTTCAATTTCAACTTCAATTTCAACTTCAATTTCAACTTAAATTTCAACTTAAATTTCAACTTCAATTTCAACTCCAATTTCAATTTCAATTTCAACTTCAATTTCAACTTCAATTTCAACTTCAATTTCAAATTCAATTTCAACTTCAATTTTAACTTAAATTTCAACTTAAATTTCAACTTAAATTTTAACTTAAATTTCAACTTCAATTTCAACTTCAATTTTAACTTCAATTTCAACTTCAATTTCAACTTCAATTTCAACTTCAACTTCAATTTCAACTTCAATTTCAATTTCAATTTCAACTTCAATTTCAACTTCAATTTCAACTTCAATTTCAACTTCAATTTCAACTCCAATTTCAACTTCAATTTCAACTTCAATTTCAACTTCAATTTCAACTTCAATTTCAAATTCAATTTCAACTTCAATTTCAACTTCAATTTTAACATCAATTTCAACTTCAATTTCAACTTCAATTTCAACTTCAATTTCAACTTCAATTTCAACTTCAATTTCAACTTCAATTTCAACTTCAGTTTCAACTTCAATTTCAACTTCAATTTCAACTTCAACTTCAATTTCAACTTCAATTTCAATTTCAATTTCAACTTCAATTTCAACTTCAATTTCAACTTCAATTTCAACTTCAATTTCAACTTCAATTTCAACTTCAATTTCAACTTCAATTTTAACATCAATTTCAACTTCAATTTCAACTTCAATTTCAACTTCAATTTCAACTTCAAATTCAACTTAATTTTAACTTCAATTTTAACTTCAATTTCAACTTCAATTTCAACTTAAATTTCAACTTCAATTTTAACTTCAATTTCAACTTCAATTTCAACTTAAATTTCAACTTCAGTTTCAACTTCAATTTCAACTTCAATTTCAACTTCAACTTCAATTTCAACTTCAATTTCAATTTCAATTTCAACCTCAATTTCAACTTCAATTTCAACTTCAATTTCAACTTCAATTTCAACTTCAATTTCAACTTAAATTTCAACTTCAATTTCAACTTCAATTTCAATTTCAATTTCAACTTCAATTTCAACTTCAATTTCAACTTCAATTTCAAATTCAATTTCAACTTCAATTTTAACTTCAATTTCAACTTAAATTTCAACTTCAATTTCAACTTCAATTTCAACTTCAATTTCAATTTCAATTTCAACTCCAATTTCAACTTCAATTTCAACTTCAATTTCAACTTCAATTTTAACTTCAATTTCAACTTCAATTTCAACTTCAATTTCAATTTCAATTTCAACTTCAATTTCAACTTCAATTTCAACTTCAATTTCAAATTCAATTTCAACTTCAATTTCAATTTCAATTTCAACTTCAATTTCAACTTCAATTTCAACTTCAATTTCAACTTCAATTTCAATTTCAATTTCAACTCCAATTTCAACTTCAATTTCAACTTCAATTTCAACTTCAATTTTAACTTCAATTTCAAATTCAATTTCAACTTCAATTTCAACTTCAATTTCAAATTTAATTTCAACTTCAGTTTTAATTTCAATTTCAACTTCAATTTCAACTTCAATTTCTACTTCAATTTCAACTTCAATTTCAACTTCAATTTCAACTTCAATTTCAACTTCAATTTCAACTTCAATTTCGACTTCAATTTTAATTTCAATTTCAACTTCAATTTCAACTTCAATTTCAACTTCAATTTCAACTTCAATTTCAACTTCAATTTCAACTTCAATTTCAACTTCAATTTTAACTTCAATTTCAACTTCAATTTTAACATCAATTTCAACTTCAATTTCAACTTCAATTTCAACTTCAACTTCACTTTCAAGTTCACCTTCAAATTCAACTTCAATTTCAACTTCAATTTCAACTTCAATTTCACCTCCAATTTCAACTTCAATTTCAACTTCAATTTCAAATTCAAATTCAACTTCAATTTCAACTTCATTTTCAACTTCAATTTTAACTTCAATTTCAACTTCAATTTCAACTTCAATTTCAACTTCAAATTCAACTTCAATTTCAACTTCAATTTCAACTTCAACTTCACTTTCAAGTTCACCTTCAAATTCAACTTCAATTTCAACTTCAATTTCAACTTCAATTTCACCTCCAATTTCAACTTCAATTTCAACTTCAATTTCAAATTCAAATTCAACTCAACCTCTTTCAACTTCAATTTTCAACTTCATTTTAACTTCAATTTTAAACTTTCAATTTCAACTTCAATTTCACTTCAATTTCAACTTCAATTTCAACTTCAATTTCAACTCCAATTTCAACTTCAATTTCAACTTCAATTTCAAATTCAATTTCAACTTCAATTTCAACTTCAAATTTTAATTTCAATTTCAACTTCAATTTCAACTTCAATTTCAACTTCAATTTCAACTTCAATTTCAACTTCAATTTTAACTTCAATTTTAACTTCAATTTCAACTTCAATTTCAACTTAAATTTCAACTTCAATTTAACTTCAATTTCAACTTCAATTTCAACTTAAATTTCAACTTCAGTTTCAACTTCAATTCAACTTCAATTTCAACTTCAACTTCAATTTCAACTTCAATTTCAATTTCAATTTCAACTTCAATTTCAACTTTCAATTTCCAACTTCAATTTCAACTTAAATTTCAACTTCAATTTCACTCCAATTTCAATTTCAATTTCAACTTCAATTTCAACTTCAATTTCACTTTAATTTCAAATTCAATTTCAACTTCAATTTTAACTTCAATTTCAACTTAAATTTCAACTTAAATTTTAACTTAAATTTCAACTTCAATTTCAACTTCAATTTTAACTTCAATTTCAACTTCAATTCAACTTCAATTTCAACTTAAATTTCAACTTCAGTTTCAACTCAATTTCAACTTCAATTTCAACTTCAACTTCAATTTCAACTTCAATTTCAACTTCAAATTACAATTTCAATTTCAACTTCAATTTCATCTTCAATTTCAACTTCAATTTCAACTTCAATTTCAACTTCAATTTCAACTTAAATTTCAACTTCAGTTTCAACTTCAATTTCAACTTCAATTTCAACTTCAACTTCAATTTCAACTTCAATTTCAATTTCAATTTCAAACTTTAATTTCAACTTCAATTTCAACATCAATTTCAACTTCAATTTCAACTCCAATCTTCAACTCAATTTCAACTTCAATTTCACTTCAATTTCAACTTCAATTTCAAATTCAATTTCAACTTCAATTTCAACTTCAATTTAACATCAATTTCAACTTCAATTTCAACTTCAATTTCAACTTCAATTCCAACTTCAATTTCAACTTCAATTCAACTTCAATTCAACTTCAATTTCAACTTCAGTTTCAACTTCAATTTCACTTCAATTTCAACTTCAACTTCAATTTCAACTTCAATTTCAATTTCAATTTCAACTTCAATTTCAACTTCAATTTCAACTTCAATTTCAACTTCAATTGTCAACTTCAATTTCAACTTCAATTTCAACTTCATTTTAACATCAATTTCAACTTCAATTTCAACTTCAAATTTCAACTTCAATTTCAACTTCAATTTCAACTTAATTTTAACTTCAATTTTAACTTCAATTTCAACTTCAATTTCAACTTAAATTTCAACTTCAATTTTACACTTCAATTTCAACTTCAATTTCAACTTAAATTTCAACTTCAGTTTCAACTTCAATTTCAACTTCAATTTTCAACTTCAACTTCAATTTCAACTTCAATTTCAATTTCAATTTCAACATCAATTTCAACTTCAATTTCAACTTCAATTTCAACTTCAATTTCAACTTAAATTTCAACTTCAATTTCAACTCCAATTTCAATTTCAATTTCAACTTCAATTTCAACTTCAATTTCAACTTCAATTTCAAATTCAATTTCAACTTCAATTTTAACTTCATTTCAACTTAAATTTCAACTTAAATTTTAACTTAAATTTCAACTTCAATTTCAACTTCAATTTAACTTCACTTTCAACTTCAATTTCAACTTCAATTTCAACTTAAATTCAACTTCAGTTTCAACTTCAATTTCAACTTCAATTTCAACTACAACTTCAATTTCAACTTCAATTTCAATTTCAATTTCAACTTCAATTTCAACTTCAATTTCAACTTCAATTTCAACTTCAATTTCAACTTCAATTTCAACTCCAATTTCAACTTCAATTTCAACTTCAATTTCAACTTCAATTTCAACTTCAATTTCAAATCAAATTCAACTTCAATTTCAACTTCATTTTCAACTTCAATTTTAACTTCAATTTCAACTTCAATTTCAACTTCAATTTCACTTCAAATTCAACTTCAATTTCAACTTCAATTTCAACTTCAACTTCACTTTCAAGTTCACCTTCAAATTCAACTTCAATTTCAACTTCAATTTCAACTTCAATTTCACCTCCAATTTCAACTTCAATTTCAACTTCAATTTCAAATTCAAATTCAACTTCAATTTCAACTTCATTTTCAACTTCAATTTTAACTTCAATTTCCAACTTCAATTTCAACTTCAATTTCAACTTCAATTTCAACTTCAATTTCAACTTCAATTTCAACTCCAATTTCAACTTCAATTTCAACTTCAATTTCAAATTCAATTTCAACTTCAATTTCAACTTCAATTTTAATTTCAATTTCAACTTCAATTTCAACTTCAATTTCAACTTCAATTTCAACTTCAATTTCAACTTCAATTTCAACTTCAATTTCAACTTCAATTTTAACATCAATTTCAACTTCAATTTCAACTTCAATTTCAACTTCAATTTCAACTTCAATTTCAACTTCAATTTCAACTTAATTTTAACTTCAATTTTAACTTCAATTTCAACTTCAATTTCAACTTAAATTTCAACTTCAATTTTAACTTCAATTTCAACTTCAATTTCAACTTAAATTTCAACTTCAGTTTCAACTTCAATTTCAACTTCAATTTCAACTTCAACTTCAATTTTCAACTTCAATTTCAATTTCAATTTCAACTTCAATTTCAACTTCAATTTCAACTTCAATTTCAACTTAAATTTCAACTTCATTTCAACTCCAATTTCAATTTCAATTTCAACTTCAATTTAAAACTTCAATTCAACTTCAATTTCAAATTCAATTTCAACTTCAATTTTAACTTCAATTTCAACTTAAATTTCAACTTAAATTTTAACTTAAATTTCAACTTCAATTTCAACTTTCAATTTTAACTTCAATTTCAACTTCAATTTCAACTTAAATTTCCACTTAAACTTTCAACTTCAGTTTCAACTTCAATTTCAACTTCAATTTCAACTTCAACTTCAATTTCAACTTCAATTTCAACTTCAATTTCAATTTCAATTTCAACTTCAATTTCAACTTCAATTTCAACTTCAATTTCAACTTCAATTTCAACTTCAATTTCAACTTAAATTTCAACTTCAGTTTCAACTTCAATTTCAACTTCAATTTCAACTTCAATTTCAACTTCAGTTTCAACTTCAATTTCAACTTCAATTTCAACTTCAACTTAAATTTCAACTTCAATTTCAATTTCCAATTTCAACTTCAATTTCAACTTCAATTTCAACTTCAATTTCAACTTCAATTTCAACTTCAATTTCAACTCCAATTTCAAATTCAATTTCAACTTCAATTTCAACTTCAATTTTAACATCAATTTCAACTCATTTCAACTTCAATTTCAACTTCAATTTCAACTTCAATTTCAACTTCAATTTCAACTTCAGTTTCAACTTCAATTTCAACTTCAATTTCAACTTCAACTTCAATTTCAACTTCAATTTCAATTTCAATTTCAACTTCAATTTCAACTTCAATTTCAACTTCAATTTCAACTTCAATTTCAACTTCAATTTCAACTTCAATTTCAACTTCAATTTTAACATCAATTTCAACTTCAATTTCAACTTCAATTTCAACTTCAAATTTAACTTCAATTTCAACTTAATTTTAACTTACAATTTTAACTTCAATTTCAACTTCAATTTCAACTTAAATTTCAACTTCATTTTAACTTCAATTTCAACTTCAATTTCAACTTAAATTTCAACTTCAGTTTCAACTTCAATTTCAACTTCAATTTCAACTTCAACTTCAATTTCAACTTCAATTTCAATTTCAATTTCACCTCAATTTCAACTTCAATTTCAACTTCAATTTCAACTTCAATTTCAACTTAAATTTCAACTTCAATTTCAACTCCAATTTCAATTTCAATTTCAACTTCAATTTCAACTTCAATTTCAACTTCAATTTCAAATTCAATTTCAACTTCAATTTTAACTTCAATTTCAACTTAAATTTCAACTAAAATTTTAACTTAAATTTCAACTTCAATTTCAACTTCAATTTTAACTTTACTTTCAACTTCAATTTCAACTTCAATTTCAACTTAAATTTCAACTTCAGTTTCAACTTCAATTTCAACTTCAATTTCAATTTCAATTTCAACTTCAATTTCAACTTCAATTTCAACTTCAATTTCAACTTCAATTTCAACTTCAATTTCAACTCCAATTTCAACTTCAATTTCAACTTCAATTTCAACTTCAATTTTAACTTCAATTTCAAATTCAATTTCAACTTCAATTTCAACTTCAATTTCAAATTTAATTTCAACTTCAGTTTTAATCTTCAATTTCAACTTCAATTTCAACTTCAATTTCTACTTCAATTTCAACTTCAATTTCAACTTCAATTTCAACTTCAATTTCAACTTCAATTTCAACTTCAATTTCGACTTCAATTTTAATTTCAATTTCAACTTCAATTTCAACTTCAATTTCAACTTCAATTTCAACTTCAATTTCAACTTCAATTTCAACTTCAATTTCAACTTCAATTTCAACTTCAATTTCAACTTCAATTTTAACATCAATTTCAACTTCAATTTCAACTTCAATTTCAACTTCAACTTCACTTTCAAGTTCACCTTCAAATTCAACTTCAATTTTCAACTTCAATTTCAACTTCAATTTCACCTCCAATTTCAATTTCAATTTCAACTTCAATTTCAAATTCAAATTCAACTTCAATTTCAACTTCATTTTCAACTTCAATTTTAACTTCAATTTCAACTTCAATTTCAACTTCAATTTCAACTTCAAATTCAACTTCAATTTCAACTTCAATTTCAACTTCAACTTCACTTTCAAGATCATCTTCAAATTCAACTTCAATTTCAACTTCAATTTCAACTTCAATTTCACCTCCAATTTCAACTTCAATTTCAACTTCAATTTCAAATTCAAATTCAACTTCAATTTCAACTTCATTTTCAACTTCAATTTTAACTTCAATTTCAACTTCAATTTCAACTTCAATTTCAACTTCAATTTCAACTTCAATTTCAACTTCAATTTCAACTCCAATTTCAACTTCAATTTCAACTTCAATTTCAAATTCAATTTCAACTTCAATTTCAACTTCATTTCAACTTCAATTTAATTTCAATTTCAACTTCAATTTCAACTTCAATTTCAACTTCAATTTCAACTTCAATTTCAACTTCAATTTTAACATCAATTTCAACTTCAATTTCAACTTCAATTTCAACTTCAATTTCAACTTCAATTTCAACTTCAATTTCAACTTAATTTTAACTTCAATTTTAACTTCAATTTCAACTTCAATTTCAACTTCAATTTCAACTTCAATTTTAACTTCAATTTTCAACTTCAATTTCAACTTAAATTCAACTTCAGTTTCAACTTCAATTTCAACTTCAATTTCAACTTCAACTTCAATTTCAACTTCAATTTCAATTTCAATTTCAACTTCAATTTCAACTTCAATTTCAACTTCAATTTCAACTTAAATTTCAACTTCAATTTCAACTCCAATTTCAATTTCAATTTCAACTTCAATTCAACTTCAATTTCAACTTCAATTTCAAATTCAATTTCAACTTCAATTTTAACTTCAATTTCAACTTAAATTTCAACTTAAATTTTAACTTAAATTTCAACTTCAATTTCAACTTCAATTTTAACTTCAATTTTAACTTCAATTTCAACTTCAATTTCAACTTCAATTTCAACTTAAATTTCAACTTCAGTTTCAACTTCAATTTCAACTTCAATTTCAACTTCAACTTCAATTTCAACTTCAATTTCAATTTCAATTTCAACTTCAATTTCAACTTCAATTTCAACTTCAATTTCAACTTCAATTTCAACTCCAATTTCAACTTCAATTTCAACTTCAATTTCAACTTCAATTTCAACTTCAATTTCAAATTCAATTTCAACTTCAATTTCAACTTCAATTTCAAATTTAATTTCAACTTCAGTTTTAATTTCAATTTCAACTTCAATTTCAACTTCAATTTCTACTTCAATTTCAACTTCAATTTCAACTTCAATTTCAACTTCAATTTCAACTTCAATTTCAACTTCAATTTCGACTTCAATTTTAATTTCAATTTCAATTTCAATTTCAACTTTCAATTTCAACTTCAATTTCAACTTCAATTTCAACTTCAATTTCAACTTCAATTTCAACTTCAATTTCAACTTCAATTTCAACTTCAATTTCAACTTCAATTCTCAACTTCAATTTCAACTTCAATTTTAACATCAATTTCAACTTCAATTTCAACTTCAATTTCAACTTCAACTTCACTTTCAAGTTCACCTTCAAATTCAACTTCAATTTCAACTTCAATTTCAACTTCAATTTCACCTCCAATTTCAACTTCAATTTCAACTTCAATTTCAAATTCAAATTCAATTTCAATTTCAACTTCATTTTCAACTTCAATTTCAACTTCAATTTCAACTTCAATTTCAACTTCAATTTCAACTTCAAATTCAACTTCAATTTCAACTTCAATTTCAACTTCAACTTCACTTTCAAGTTCACCTTCAAATTCAACTTCAATTTCAACTTCAATTTCAACTTCAATTTCAACTTCAATTTCACCTCCAATTTCAACTTCAATTTCAACTTCAATTTCAAATTCAAAATTCAACTTCAATTTCAACTTCATTTTTCAACTTCAATTTCAACTTCAATTTCAACTTCAATTTCAACTTCAATTTCAACTTCAATTTCAACTTCAATTTCAACTCCAATTTCAACTTCAATTTCAACTTCAATTTCAAATTCAATTTCAACTTCAATTTCAACTTCAATTTCAACTTCATTTTCAACTTCAATTTTAACTTCAATTTCAACTTCAATTTCAACTTCAATTTCAACTTCAATTTCAACTTCAATTTCAACTTCAATTTCAATTTCAATTTCGACTTCAATTTTAATTTCAATTTCAACTTCAATTTCAACTTCAATTTCAACTTCAATTTCAACTTCAATTTCAACTTCAATTTCAACTTCAATTTTAACATCAATTTCAACTTCAATTCTCAACTTTCAATTTTAACTTCAATTTCAATTTCAATTTCAACTTCAATTTCAACTTAATTTTAACTTCAATTTTAACTTCAATTTCAACTTCAATTTCAACTTAAATTTCAACTTCAATTTTAACTTCAATTTCAACTTCAATTTCAACTTAAATTTCAACTTCAGTTTCAACTTCAATTTCAACTTCAATTTCAACTTCAACTTCAATTTCAACTTCATTTCAACTTCAATTTCAACTTCAATTTCAACTTCAATTCAACTCCAATTTCAACTTCAATTTCAACTTCAATTTCAACTTCAATTTCAACTTCAATTTCAAATTCAATTTCAACTTCAATTTCAACTTCAATTTCAAATTTAATTTCAACTTCAGTTTTAATTTCAATTTCAACTTCAATTTCCAACTTCAATTTCTACTTCAATTTCAACTTCAATTTCAACTTCAATTTCAACTTCAATTTCAACTTCAATTTCAACTTCAATTTCGACTTCAATTTTAATTTCAATTTCAACTTCAATTTCAACTTCAATTTCAACTTCAATTTCAACATCAATTTCAACTTCAATTTCAACTTCAATTTCAACTTCAACTTCACTTTCAAGTTCACCTTTCAAATTCAACTTCAATTTCAACTTCAATTTCAACTTCAATTTCACCTCCAATTTCAACTTCAATTTCAACTTCAATTTCAAATTCAAATTCAACTTCAATTTCAACTTCATTTTCAACTTCAATTTTAACTTCAATTTCAACTTCAATTTCAACTTCATTTCAACTTCAAATTCAACTTCAATTTCAACTTCAATTTCAACTTCAACTTCACTTTCAAGTTCACCTTCAAATTCAACTTCAATTTCAACTTCAATTTCAACTTCATTTCAACTTCAATTTCAACTTCAATTTCACCTCCAATTTCAACTTCAATTTCAACTTCAATTTCAAATTCAAATTCAACTTCAATTTCAACTTCATTTTCAACTTTCAATTTCAACTTCAATTTCAACTTCAATTTCAACTTCAATTTCAACTTCAATTTCAACTTCAATTTCAACTTCAATTTCAACTTCAATTTCAACTCCAATTTCAACTTCAATTTCAACTTCAATTTCAACTTCAATTTCAACTTCAATTTCAAATTCAATTTCAACTTCAATTTCAACTTCAATTTCAACTTCAATTTCAAATTTAATTTCAACTTCAGTTTTAATTTCAATTTCAACTTCAATTTCAACTTCAATTTCTACTTCAATTTCAACTTCAATTTCAACTTCAATTTCAACTTCAATTTCAACTTCAATTTCAACTTCAATTTTGACTTCAATTTTAATTTCAATTTCAACTTCAATTTCAACTTCAATTTCAACTTCAATTTCAACTTCAATTTCAACTTCAATTTCAACTTCAATTTCAACTTCAATTTCAACTTCAATTTCAACTTCAATTTCAACTTCAATTTCAACTTCAATTTCAACTTCAATTTTAACATCAATTTCAACTTCAATTTCAACTTCAATTTCAACTTCAACTTCACTTTCAAGTTCACCTTCAAATTCAACTTCAATTTCAACTTCAATTTCAACTTCAATTTCACCTCCAATTTCAACTTCAATTTCAACTTCAATTTCAAATTCAAATTCAACTTCAATTTCAACTTCATTTTCAACTTCAATTTCAACTTCAATTTCAACTTCAATTTCAACTTCAATTTCAACTTCAAATTCAACTTCAATTTCAACTTCAATTTCAACTTCAACTTCACTTTCAAGTTCACCTTCAAATTCAACTTCAATTTCAACTTCAATTTCAACTTCAATTTCAACTTCCAATTTCACCTCCAATTTCAACTTCAATTCAACTTCAATTTCAAATTCAAATTCAACTTCAATTCAACTTCAATTTCAACTTTAATTTCAACTCAATTTCAACTTCAATTTCAACTCCAATTTCAATTTCAATTTCAACTTCAATTTCAAAATTCAATTTCAACTTCAATTTCAACTTCAATTTCAACTTCATTTTCAAATTCAATTTTAACTTCAATTTCAACTTCAATTTCAACTTCAATTTCAACTTCAATTTCGACTTCAATTTCAACTTCAATTTCAACTTCAATTTCAACTTCAATTTCGACTTCAATTTTAATTTCAATTTCAACTTCAATTTTCAACTTCAATTTCAACTTCAATTTCAACTTCAATTCAACTTCAATTTTAACATCAATTTCAACTTCAATTTCAACTTCATTTTAACTTCAATTTCAAACTTCAATTTCAACTTCAATTTCAACTTAATTTTAACTTCAATTTTAACTTCAATTTCAACTTCAATTTCAACTTAAATTTCAACTTCAATTTTAACTTCAATTTCAACTTCAATTTCAACTTAAATTTCAACTTCAGTTTCAACTTCAATTTCAACTTCAATTTCAACTTCAACTTCAATTTCAACTTCAATTTCAACTTCAATTTCAACTTCAATTTCAACTTCAATTTCAACTCCAATTTCAACTTCAATTTCAACTTCAATTTCAACTTCAATTTCAACTTCAATTTCAAATTCAATTTCAACTTCAATTTCAACTTCAATTTCAAATTTAATTTCAACTTCAGTTTTAATTTCAATTTCAACTTCAATTTCAACTTCAATTTCTACTTCAATTTCAACTTCAATTTCAACTTCAATTTCAACTTCAATTTCACCTCCAATTTCAACTTCAATTTCAACTTCAATTTCAAATTCAAATTCAACTTCAATTTCAACTTCATTTTCAACTTCAATTTCAACTTCAATTTCAACTTCAATTTCAACTTCAATTTCAACTTCAAATTCAACTTCAATTTCAACTTCAATTTCAACTTCAACTTCACTTTCAAGTTCACCTTCAAATTCAACTTCAATTCAACTTCAATTTCAACTTCAATTTCAACTTCAATTTCACCTCCAATTTCAACTTCAATTTCAACTTCAATTTCAAATTCAAATTCAACTTCAATTTCAACTTCAATTTCAACTTTAATTCTCAAACTTCAATTTCAACTTCAATTTCAACTCCAATTTCAATTTCAATTTCAACTTCAATTTCAAATTCAATTTCAACTTCAATTTCAACTTCAATTTCAACTTCATTTTCAACTTCAATTTTAACTTCAATTTCAACTTCATTTCACTTCAATTTCAACTTCAATTTCGACTTCAATTTCAACTTCAATTTCAACTTCAATTTCAACTTCAATTTCGACTTCAATTTTAATTTCAATTTCAACTTCAATTTCAACTTCAATTTCAACTTCAATTTCAACTTCAATTTCAACTTCAATTTTAACATCAATTTCAACTTCAATTTCAACTTCAATTTTAACTTCAATTTCAACTTCAATTTCAACTTCAATTTCAACTTAATTTTAACTTCAATTTTAACTTCAATTTCAACTTCAATTTCAACTTAAATTTCAACTTCAATTTTAACTTCAATTTCAACTTCAATTTAGCATACTTAAATTTCAACTTCAGTTTCAACTTCAATTTCAACTTCAATTTCAACTTCAACTTCAATTTCAACTTCAATTTCAACTTCAATTTCAACTTCAATTTCAACTTCAATTTCAACTCCAATTTCAACGTTCAATTTCAACTTCAATTTCAACTTCAATTTCAACTTCAATTTCAAATTCAATTTCAACTTCAATTTCAACTTCAATTTCAAATTTAATTTCAACTTCAGTTTTAATTTCAATTTCAACTTCAATTTCAACTTCAATTTCTACTTCAATTTCAACTTCAATTTCAACTTCAATTTCAACTTCAATTTCAACTTCAATTTCAACTTCAATTTCGACTTCAAATTTTAATTTCAATTTCAACTTCAATTTCAACTTCAATTTCAACTTCAATTTCAACTTCAATTTCAACTTACAATTCAACTTCAATTTCAACTTCAATTTCAACTTCAACTTCACTTTCAAGTTCACCTTCAAATTCAACTTCAATTTCAACTTCAAATTTCAACTTCAATTTCACCTCCAATTTCAACTTCAATTTCAACTTCAATTTCAAATTCAAATTCAACTTCAATTTCAACTTCATTTCAACTTCATTTTAACTTCAATTTCAACTTCAATTTCAACTTCAATTTCAACTTCAAATTCAACTTCAATTTCAACTTCAATTTCAACTTCACTTCACTTTCAAGTTCACCTTCAAATTCAACTTCAATTTCAACTTCAATTTCAACTTCAATTTCAACTTCAATTTCACCTCCAATTTCAACTTCAATTTCAACTTCAATTTCAAATTCAAATTCAACTTCAATTTTAACTTCATTTTCAACTTCAATTTCAACTTCAATTTCAACTTCAATTTCAACTTCAATTTCAACTTCAATTTCAACTTCAATTTCAACTCCAATTTCAACTTCAATTTCAACTTCAATTTCAAATTCAATTCAACTTCAATTTCAACTTCAATTTCAACTTCATTTTCAACTTCAATTTTAACTTCAATTTCAACTTCAATTTCAACTTCAATTTCAACTAAAATTTCAACTTCAATTTCGACTTCAATTTTAATTTCAATTTCAACTTCAATTTCAACTTCAATTTCAACTTCAATTTCAACTTCAATTTCAACTTCAATTTTAACATCAATTTCAACTTCAATTTCAACTTCAATTTTAACTTCAATTTCAACTTCAATTTCAACTTCAATTTCAACTTCAATTTTCAACTTCAATTTCAACTTCAATTTCAACTTCAATTTCAACTTCAATTTTAACATCAATTTCAACTTCAATTTCAACTTCAATTTCAACTTCAACTTCACTTTCAAGTTCACCTTCAAATTCAACTTCAATTTCAACTTCAATTTCAACTTCAATTTCACCTCCAATTTCAACTTCAATTTCACTTCAATTTCAACTTCAATTTCAAATTCAAATTCAACTTCAATTTCAACTTCATTTTCAACTTCAATTTTAACTTCAATTTCAACTTCAATTTCAACTTCAATTTCAACTTCAATTTCAACTTCAATTTCAACTTCAATTTCAACTTCAATTTTTAACATCAATTTCAACTTCAATTTCAACTTCAATTTCAACTTCAACTTCACTTTCAAGTTCACCTTCAAATTCAACTTCAATTTCAACTTCAATTTCAACTTCAATTTCACCTCCAATTTCAACTTCAATTTCAACTTCAATTTCAACTTCAATTTCAAATTCAAATTCAACTTCAATTTCAACTTCATTTTCAACTTCAATTTTAACTTCAATTTCAACTTCAATTTCAACTTCAATTTCAACTTCAAATTCAACTTCAATTTCAACTTCAATTTCAACTTCAACTTCACTTTCAAGTTCACCTTCAAATTCAACTTCAATTTCAACTTCAATTTCAACTTCAATTTCACCTCCAATTTCAACTTCAATTTCAACTTCAATTTCAAATTCAAATTCAACTTCAATTTCAACTTCATTTTCAACTTCAATTTTAACTTCAATTTCAACTTCAATTTCAACTTCAATTTCAACTTCAATTTCAACTTCAATTTCAACTTCAATTTCACTCCAATTTTCAACTTCAAATTCAACTTCAATTTCAACTTCAATTTCAACTTCAATTTCACCTCCAATTTCAACTTCAATTTCAACTTCAATTTCAAATTGAAATTCAACTTCAATTTCAACTTCATTTTCAACTTCAATTTTAACTTCAATTTCAACTTCAATTTCAACTTCAATTTCAACTTCAAATTCAACTTCAATTTCAACTTCAATTTCAACTTCAACTTCACTTTCAAGTTCACCTTCAAATTCAACTTCAATTTCAACTTCAATTTCAACTTCAATTTCAACTTCAATTTCACCTCCAATTTCAACTTCAATTTCAACTTCAATTTCAAATTCAATTCAACTTCAATTTCAACTTCATTTTCAACTTCAATTTCAACTTCAATTTCAACTTCAATTTCAACTTCAATTTCAACTTCAATTTCAACTTCATTTCAACTCCAATTTCAACTTCAATTTCAACTTCAATTTCAAATTCAATTTCAACTTCAATTTCAACTTCAATTTCAACTTCATTTTCAACTTCAATTTTAACTTCATTTCAACTTCAATTTCAACTTCAATTTCAACTTCAATTTCAACTTCAATTTCGACTTCAATTTTAATTTCAATTTCAACTTCAATTTCAACTTCAATTTCAACTTCAATTTCAACTTCAATTTCAACTTCAATTTTAACATCAATTTCAACTTCAATTTCAACTTCAATTTTAACTTCAATTTCAACTTCAATTTCAACTTCCAATTTCAACTTCAATTTCAACTTCAATTTCAACTTCAATTTCAACTTCCAATTTCAACTTCAACTTCACTTTCAAGTTCACCTTCAAATTCAACTTCAATTTCAACTTCAATTTCAACTTCAATTTCACCTCCAATTTCAACTTCAATTTCAACTTCAATTTCAAATTCAAATTCAACTTCAATTTCAACTTCATTTTCAACTTCAATTTTAACTTCAATTTCAACTTCAATTTCAACTTCAATTTCAACTTCAAATTCAACTTCAATTCAACTTCAATTTCAACTTCAATTTCAACTTCAATTTCACCTCCAATTTCAACTTCAATTTCACCTCCAATTTCAACTTCAATTTCAACTTCAATTTCAAATTCAAATTCAACTTCAATTTCAACTTCATTTTCAACTTCAATTTCAACTTCAATTTCAACTTCAATTTCAACTTCAATTTCAACTTCAATTTCAACTTCAATTTCAACTCCAATTTCAACTTCAATTTCAACTTCAATTTCAAATTCAATTTCAACTTCCAATTTCAACTTCAATTTCAACTTCATTTTCAACTTCAATTTTAACTTCAATTTCAACTTCAATTTCAACTTCAATTTCAACTAAAATTTCAACTTCAATTTCGACTTCAATTTTAATTTCAATTTCAACTTCAATTTCAACTTCAATTTCAACTTCAATTTCAACTTCAATTTCAACTTCAATTTTAACATCAATTTCAACTTCAATTTCAACTTCAATTTTAACTTCAATTTCAACTTCAATTTCAACTTCAATTTCAACTTCAATTTCAACTTCAATTTCAACTTCCATTTCAACTTCAATTTTAACATCAATTTCAACTTCAATTTCAACTTCAATTTCAACTTCAACTTCACTTACAAGTTCACCTTCAAATTCAACTTCATTTCAACTTCAATTTCAACTTCAATTTCACCTCCAATTTCAACTTCAATTTCAACTTCAATTTCAACTTCAATTTCAAATTCAAATTCAACTTCAATTTCAACTTCATTTTCAACTTCAATTTTAACTTCAATTTCAACTTCAATTTCAACTTCAATTTCAACTTCAATTTCAACTTCAATTTCAACTTCAATTTCAACTTCAATTTTAACATCAATTTCAACTTCAATTTCAACTTCAATTTCAACTTCAATTTCAACTTCAACTTCACTTTCAAGTTCACCTTCAAATTCAACTTCAATTTTCAACTTCAATTTCAACTTCAATTTCACCTCCAATTTCAACTTCAATTTCAACTTCAATTTCAACTTCAATTTCAAATTCAAATTCAACTTCAATTTCAACTTCATTTTCAACTTCAATTTTAACTTCAATTTCAACTTCAATTTCAACTTCAATTTCAACTTCAAATTCAACTTCAATTTCAACTTCAATTTCAACTTCAACTTCACTTTCAAGTTCACCTTCAAATTCAACTTTCAATTTCAACTTCAATTTCAACTTCAATTTCACCTCCAATTTCAACTTCAATTTCAACTTCAATTCAAATTCAAATTCAACTTCAATTTCAACTTCATTTTCAACTTCAATTTTAACTTCAATTTCAACTTCAATTTCAACTTCAATTCAACTTCAATTTCAACTTCAATTTCAACTTCAATTTCAACTCCAATTTCAACTTCAAATTCAACTTCAATTTCAACTTCAATTTCAACTTCAATTTCACCTCCAAATTTCAACTTCAATTTCAACTTCAATTTCAAATTGAAATTCAACTTCAATTTCAACTTCATTTTCAACTTCAATTTTAACTTCAATTTCAACTTCAATTTCAACTTCAATTTCAACTTCAAATTCAACTTCAATTTCAACTTCAATTTCAACTTCAACTTCACTTTCAAGTTCACCTTCAAATTCAACTTCAATTTCAACTTCAATTTCAACTTCAATTTCAACTTCAATTTCACCTCCAATTTCAACTTCAATTTCAACTTCAATTTCAAATTCAAATTCAACTTCAATTTCAACTTCATTTTCAACTTCAATTTCAACTTCAATTTCAACTTCAATTTCAACTTCATTTCAACTTCAATTTCAACTTCAATTTCAACTCCAATTTCAACTTCAATTTCAACTTCAATTTCAAATTCAATTTCAACTTCAATTTCAACTTCAATTTCAACTTCATTTTCAACTTCAATTTTAACTTCAATTTCAACTTCAATTTCAACTTCAATTTCAACTTCAATTTCAACTTCAATTTCGACTTCAATTTTAATTTCAATTTCAACTTCAATTTTCAACTTCAATTTCAACTTCAATTTCAACTTCAATTTCAACTTCAATTTTAACATCAATTTCAACTTCAATTTCAACTTCAATTTTAACTTCAATTTCAACTTCAAATTCAACTTCAATTTCAACTTCAATTTCAACTTCAATTTCAACTTCAATTTCAACTTCAATTTCAACTTCAATTTTTAACATCAATTTCAACTTCAATTTCAACTTCAATTTCAACTTCAACTTCACTTTCAAGTTCACCTTCAATTCAACTTCAATTTCAACTTCAATTTCAACTTCAATTTCACCTCCAATTTCAACTTCAATTTCAACTTCAATTTCAAATTCAAATTCAACTTCAATTTCAACTTCATTTTCAACTTCAATTTTAACTTCAATTTCAACTTCAATTTCAACTTCAATTTCAACTTCAAATTCAACTTCAATTTCAACTTCAATTTCAACTTCAACTTCACTTTCAAGTTCACCTTCAAATTCAACTTCAATTTTCAACTTCAATTTCAACTTCAATTTCACCTCCAATTTCAACTTCAATTTCAACTTCAATTTCAAATTCAAATTCAACTTCAATTTCAACTTCAATTTTCAACTTCAATTTTAACTTCAATTTCAACTTCAATTTCAACTTCAATTTCAACTTCAATTTCAACTTCAATTTCAACTTCAATTTCAACTCCAATTTCAACTTCAATTTCAACTTCAATTTCAAATTCAATTTCAACTTCAATTTCAACTTCAATTTTAATTTCAATTTCAACTTCAATTTCAACTTCAATTTCAACTTCAATTTCAACTTCAATTTCAACTTCAATTTTAACATCAATTTCAACTTCAATTTCAACTTCAATTCAACTTCAATTTCAACTTCAATTTCAACTTCAATTTCAACTTAATTTTAACTTCAATTTTAACTTAAATTTCAACTTAAATTTCAACTTCAATTTTAACTTAAATTTCAACTTCAATTTCAACTTAAATTTCAACTTCAGTTTCAACTTCAATTTCGAACTTCAATTTCAACTTCAACTTCAATTTCAACTTCAATTTCAATTTCAATTTCAACTTCAATTTCAACTTCAATTTCAACTTCAATTTCAACTTCAATTTCAACTTAAAATTTCAACTTCAATTTCAACTCCAATTTCAATTTCAATTTCAACTTCAATTTCAACTTCAATTTCAACTTCAATTTCAAATTCAATTTCAACTTCAATTTTTAACTTCAATTTCAACTTAAATTTCAACTTAAATTTTAACTTAAATTTCAACTTCAATTTCAACTTCAATTTTAACTTCAATTTCAACTTCAATTTCAACTTCAATTTCAACTTAAATGTTCAACTTCAGTTTCAACTTCAATTTCAACTTCAATTTCAACTTCAACTTCAATTTCAACTTCAATTTCAATTTCAATTTCAACTTCAATTTCAACTTCAATTTCAACTTCAATTTCAACTTCAATTTCAACTTCAATTTTCAACTCCAATTTCAACTTCAATTTCAACTTCAATTTCAACTCCAATTTCAACTTCAAATTCAACTTCAATTTCAACTTCAATTTCAACTTCAATTTCACCTCCAATTTCAACTTCAATTTCAACTTCAATTTCAAATTCAAATTCAACTTCAATTTCAACTTCATTTTCAACTTCAATTTTAACTTCAATTCAAATTCAATTTCAACTTCAATTTCAACTTCAATTTTAATTTCAATTTCAACTTCAATTTCAACTTCAATTTCAACTTCAATTTCAACTTCAATTTCAACTTCAATTTTAACATCATTTCAACTTCAATTTCAACTTCAATTTTCAACTTCAATTTCAACTTCAATTTCAACTTCAATTTCAACTTAATTTTAACTTCAATTTTAACTTAAATTTCAACTTAAATTTCAACTTCAATTTTAACTTAAATTTCAACTTCAATTTCAACTTAAATTTCAACTTCAGTTTCAACTTCAATTTCAACTTCAATTTCAACTTCAACTTCAATTTCAACTTCAATTTCAATTTCAATTTCAACTTCCAATTTCAACTTCAATTTCAACTTCAATTTCAACTTAAATTTCAACTTCAATTCCAACTCCAATTTCAATTTCAATTTCAACTTCAATTTCAACTTCAATTTCAACTTCAATTTCAACTTCAATTTCAAATTCAATTTCAACTTCA
>JAUPFP010000279.1:0-45808 GCA_036925085.1 Brachycybe producta
TCAACTTCAAATTCAACTTCAAATTCAACTTCAAGTTCAACTTCAAATTCAACTTCAAATTCAACTTCAAATTCAACTTCAAATTCAACTTCAAATTCAACTTCAAATTCAACTTCAAATTCAACTTCAAATTGAACTTCAAATTCAACTTCAAATTCAACATCAAATTCAACTTCAAATTCTACTTCAAATTCATCTTCAAATTGAACTTCAAATTGAACTTTAAATTGAACTTCAAATTCAACTTCAAATTCAACTTCAAATTCAACTTCAAATTCTACTTCAAATTCAACTTCAAATTCAACTTCAAATTGAACTTTAAATTCAACTTCAAATTCAACTTCAAATTCAACTTCAAATTCAACTTCAAATTCAACTTCAAATTCAACTTCAAATTCAACTTCAAATTCAACTTCAAATTGAACTTTAAATTGAACTTCAAATTGTACTTCAAATTCAACTTCAAGTTCAACTTCAAATTCAACTTCAAATTCAACTTCAACTTCAAATTCATCTTCAAATTCAACTTCAAATTCAACTTCAAATTCAACTTCAAATTCAACTTCAAATTCAACTTCAAATTCAACTTCAAATTCAACTTTAAATTCAACTTCAAATTCAACTTCAAATTCAACTTCAAATTCAAATTCCACTTCAACTTTAACTTTAACTTTAATTTCGACTTTAACTTTAACTTCAACTTCAACTTCAATTTCAAAAGGAAATTCAACTTTAACTTCAACTTCAAATACAACTTCAAATTCAACTTCAAAATCTACTTCAAATTCAACTTCAAATTCCACTTCAACTTCAATTTCAACTTCAATTTCAACTTCAATTTCAACTTCAATTTCAACTTCAACTTCAACTTCAACTTCAACTTCAACTTCAAATTCAACTTCAAATTCAACTTCAAATTCAACTTCAAATTCAACTTCAAATTCAACTTCAAATTCTACTTCAAATTCAACTTCAAATTGAACTTCAAATTGAACTTTAAATTGAACTTCAAATTGAACTTCAAATTGAACTTCAAATTGAACTTCAAATTGAACTTCAAATTGAACTTCAAGTTCAACTTCAAATTCAACTTTAAATTCAACTTCAACTTCAAATTCAACTTCAAATTCAACTTCAAGTTCAACTTCAAATTCAACTTCAAATTCAACTTCAAATTCAACTTCAAATTCAACTTCAAATTCAACTTCAAATTCAACTTCAAATTCAAATTCCACTTCAACTTTAACTTTAACTTTAATTTTGACTTTAACTTTAACTTCAACTTCAACTTCAATTTCAAAAGGAGCTTCAACTTTAACTTCAACTTCAAATACAACTTCAAATTCAACTTCAAAATCTACTTCAAATTCAACTTCAAATTCCACTTCAACTTCAATTTCAACTTCAATTTCAAATTCAATTTCAACTTCAATTTCAACTTCAACTTCAAATTCAACTTCAAATTCAACTTCAAATTCAACTTCAAATTCAACTTCAAATTCAACTTCAAATTGAACTTTAAATTGAACTTCAAATTGAACTTCAAATTCAACTTCAAGTTCAACTTCAAATTCAACTTCAAATTCAACTTCAACTTCAAATTCAACTTCAAATTCAACTTCAAATTCAACTTCAAATTCAACTTCAAATTCAACTTCAAATTCAACTTCAAATTCAACTTCAAATTCAACATCAAATTCAACTTCAAATTCTACTTCAAATTCATCTTCAAATTGAACTTCAAATTGAACTTTAAATTGAACTTCAAATTCAACTTCAAATTCAACTTCAAATTCAACTTCAAATTCTACTTCAAATTCAACTTCAAATTCAACTTCAAATTGAACTTTAAATTCAACTTCAAATTCAACTTCAAATTCAACTTCAAATTCAACTTCAAATTCAACTTCAAATTCAACTTCAAATTCAACTTCAAATTCTACTTCAAATTCAACTTCAAATTGAACTTCAAATTGAACTTTAAATTGAACTTCAAATTGAACTTCAAATTGAACTTCAAATTGAACTTCAAATTGAACTTCAAATTGAACTTCAAGTTCAACTTCAAATTCAACTTCAAATTCAACTTCAACTTCAAATTCAACTTCAAATTCAACTTCAAGTTCAACTTCAAATTCAACTTCAAATTCAACTTCAAATTCAACTTCAAATTCAACTTCAAATTCAACTTCAAATTCAACTTCAAATTCAACTTCAAATTCAACTTCAAATTCAACTTCAAATTCAACTTCAAATTCAACTTCAAGTTCAACTTCAAGTTCAACTTCAAATTCAACTTCAAATTCAACTTCAAATTCAACTTCAAATTCAACTTCAAATTCAACTTCAAATTCAACTTCAAATTCAACTTCAAATTCAACTTCAAATTCAACTTCAAATTCAACTTCAACTTCAAATTCAACTTCAAATTCAACTTCAAGTTCAACTTCAAATTCAACTTCAAATTCAACTTCAAATTCAACTTCAAATTCAACTTCAAATTCAACTTCAAGTTCAACTTCAAATTCAACTTCAAATTCAACTTCAAATTCAACTTCAAATTCAACTTCAAATTCAACTTCAAATTCAACTTCAAATTCAACTTCAAATTCAACTTCAAATTCAACTTCAAATTCAACTTCAAATTCAACTTCAAATTCAACTTCAAATTCAACTTCAAATTCAACTTCAAATTCTACTTCAAATTCAACTTCAAATTCAACTTCATATTCAACTTTAAATTGAACTTCAAATTGAACTTCAAATTGAACTTCAAATTGAACTTCAAATTGAACTTCAAATTGAACTTCAAGTTCAACTTCAAATTCAACTTTAAATTCAACTTCAACTTCAAATTCAACTTCAAATTCAACTTCAAGTTCAACTTCAAATTCAACTTCAAATTCAACTTCAAATTCAACTTCAAATTCAACTTCAAATTCAACTTCAAATTCAACTTCAAATTGAACTTCAAATTGAACTTCAAATTCAACTTCAAATTCAACTTCAAATTCAACTTCAAATTCAACTTTAAATTGAACTTCAAAATGAACTTCAAATTCAACTTCAAATTCAACTTCAAGTTCAACTTCAAATTCAACTTCAAATTCAACTTCAAATTCAACTTCAAATTCAACTTCAAATTCAACTTCAAATTCAACTTCAAATTCAACTTCAAATTCAACTTCAAATTCAACTTCAAATTCAACATCAAATTCAACTTCAAATTCTACTTCAAATTCATCTTCAAATTGAACTTCAAATTGAACTTTAAATTGAACTTCAAATTCAACTTCAAATTCAACTTCAAATTCAACTTCAAATTCTACTTCAAATTCAACTTCAAATTCAACTTCAAATTGAACTTTAAATTCAACTTCAAATTCAACTTCAAATTCAATTTCAAATTCAACTTCAAATTCAACTTCAAATTCAACTTCAAATTCAACTTCAAATTCAACTTCAAATTGAACTTTAAATTGAACTTCAAATTGTACTTCAAATTCAACTTCAAGTTCAACTTCAAATTCAACTTCAAATTCAACTTCAACTTCAAATTCAACTTCAAATTCAACTTCAAATTCAACTTCAAATTCAACTTCAAATTCAACTTCAAATTCAACTTCAAATTCAAATTCCACTTCAACTTTAACTTTAACTTTAATTTCGACTTTAACTTTAACTTCAACTTCAACTTCAATTTCAAAAGGAGCTTCAACTTTAACTTCAACTTCAAATACAACTTCAAATTCAACTTCAAAATCTACTTCAAATTCAACTTCAAATTCCACTTCAACTTCAATTTCAACTTCAATTTCAACTTCAATTTCAACTTCAATTTCAACTTCAACTTCAACTTCAACTTCAACTTCAAATTCAACTTCAAATTCAACTTCAAATTCAACTTCAAATTCAACTTCAAATTCAACTTCAAATTCTACTTCAAATTCAACTTCAAATTGAACTTCAAATTGAACTTTAAATTGAACTTCAAATTGAACTTCAAATTGAACTTCAAATTGAACTTCAAATTGAACTTCAAATTGAACTTCAAGTTCAACTTCAAATTCAACTTTAAATTCAACTTCAACTTCAAATTCAACTTCAAATTCAACTTCAAGTTCAACTTCAAATTCAACTTCAAATTCAACTTCAAATTCAACTTCAAATTCAACTTCAAATTCAACTTCAAATTCAACTTCAAATTCAAATTCCACTTCAACTTTAACTTTAACTTTAATTTCGACTTTAACTTTAACTTCAACTTCAACTTCAATTTCAAAAGGAGCTTCAACTTTAACTTCAACTTCAAATACAACTTCAAATTCAACTTCAAAATCTACTTCAAATTCAACTTCAAATTCCACTTCAACTTCAATTTCAACTTCAATTTCAACTTCAATTTCAACTTCAATTTCAACTTCAACTTCAACTTCAACTTCAACTTCAACTTCAAATTCAACTTCAAATTCAACTTCAAATTCAACTTCAAATTCAACTTCAAATTCTACTTCAAATTCAACTTCAAATTGAACTTCAAATTGAACTTTAAATTGAACTTCAAATTGAACTTCAAATTGAACTTCAAATTGAACTTCAAATTGAACTTCAAATTGAACTTCAAGTTCAACTTCAAATTCAACTTTAAATTCAACTTCAACTTCAAATTCAACTTCAAATTCAACTTCAAGTTCAACTTCAAATTCAACTTCAAATTCAACTTCAAATTCAACTTCAAATTCAACTTCAAATTCAACTTCAAATTCAACTTCAAATTGAACTTCAAATTGAACTTCAAATTCAACTTCAAATTCAACTTCAAATTGAACTTCAAATTGAACTTTAAATTGAACTTCAAATTCAACTTCAAATTCAACTTCAAATTCAACTTCAAATTCTACTTCAAATTCAACTTCAAATTCAACTTCAAATTCAACTTCAAATTCAACTTCAAATTCAACTTCAAATTCAACTTCAAATTCAACTTCAAATTCAACTTCAAATTCAACTTCAAATTCAACTTCAAATTCAACTTCAAATTCAACTTCAAATTCAACTTCAAATTCAACTTCAACTTCAAATTCAACTTCAAATTCAACTTCAAGTTCAACTTCAAATTCAACTTCAAATTCAACTTCAAATTCAACTTCAAATTCAACTTCAAATTCAACTTCAAATTCAACTTCAAGTTCAACTTCAAATTCAACTTCAAATTCAACTTCAAATTCAACTTCAAATTCAACTTCAAATTCAACTTCAAATTCAACTTCAAATTCAACTTCAAATTCAACTTCAAATTCAACTTCAAATTCAACTTCAAATTCAACTTCAAATTCAACTTCAAATTCAACTTCAAATTCAACTTCAAATTCTACTTCAAATTCAACTTCAAATTCAACTTCAAATTCAACTTCAAATTCAACTTTAAATTCAACTTCAAATTCAACTTCAAATTCAACTTCAAATTCAACTTCAAATTCAACTTCAAATTCAACTTCAACTTCAAATTCAACTTCAAATTCAACTTCAAGTTCAACTTCAAATTCAACTTCAAATTCAACTTCAAATTCAACTTCAAATTCAACTTCAAATTCAACTTCAAATTCAACTTCAAATTCAACTTCAAATTCAACTTCAAATTCAACTTCAAATTCAACTTCAAATTCAACTTCAAATTCAACTTCAAATTCAACATCAAATTCAACTTCAAATTCTACTTCAAATTCATCTTCAAATTGAACTTCAAATTGAACTTTAAATTGAACTTCAAATTCAACTTCAAATTCAACTTCAAATTCAACTTCAAATTCTACTTCAAATTCAACTTCAAATTCAACTTCAAATTGAACTTTAAATTCAACTTCAAATTCAACTTCAAATTCAACTTCAAATTCAACTTCAAATTCAACTTCAAATTCAACTTCAAATTCAACTTCAAATTGAACTTTAAATTGAACTTCAAATTGAACTTCAAATTCAACTTCAAGTTCAACTTCAAATTCAACTTCAAATTCAACTTCAACTTCAAATTCAACTTCAAATTCAACTTCAAATTCAACTTCAAATTCAACTTCAAATTCAACTTCAAATTCAACTTCAAATTCAACTTCAAATTCAACTTCAAATTCAACATCAAATTCAACTTCAAATTCTACTTCAAATTCATCTTCAAATTGAACTTCAAATTGAACTTTAAATTGAACTTCAAATTCAACTTCAAATTCAACTTCAAATTCAACTTCAAATTCTACTTCAAATTCAACTTCAAATTCAACTTCAAATTGAACTTTAAATTCAACTTCAAATTCAACTTCAAATTCAACTTCAAATTCAACTTCAAATTCAACTTCAAATTCAACTTCAAATTCAACTTCAAATTCAACTTCAAATTGAACTTTAAATTGAACTTCAAATTGTACTTCAAATTCAACTTCAAGTTCAACTTCAAATTCAACTTCAAATTCAACTTCAACTTCAAATTCATCTTCAAATTCAACTTCAAATTCAACTTCAAATTCAACTTCAAATTCAACTTCAAATTCAACTTCAAATTCAACTTCAAATTCAACTTTAAATTCAACTTCAAATTCAACTTCAAATTCCACTTCAAATTCAAATTCCACTTCAACTTTAACTTTAACTTTAATTTCGACTTTAACTTTAACTTCAACTTCAACTTCAATTTCAAAAGGAGCTTCAACTTTAACTTCAACTTCAAATACAACTTCAAATTCAACTTCAAAATCTACTTCAAATTCAACTTCAAATTCAACTTCAAATTCAACTTCAAATTCTACTTCAAATTCAACTTCAAATTCAACTTCAAATTGAACTTTAAATTCAACTTCAAATTCAACTTCAAATTCAACTTCAAATTCAACTTCAAATTCAACTTCAAATTCAACTTCAAATTCAACTTCAAATTCAACTTCAAATTGAACTTTAAATTGAACTTCAAATTGAACTTCAAATTGAACTTCAAGTTCAACTTCAAATTCAACTTTAAATTCAACTTCAACTTCAAATTCAACTTCAAATTCAACTTCAAGTTCAACTTCAAATTCAACTTCAAATTCAACTTCAAATTCAACTTCAAATTCAACTTCAAATTCAACTTCAAATTCAACTTCAAATTCAAATTCCACTTCAACTTTAACTTTAACTTTAATTTCGACTTTAACTTTAACTTCAACTTCAACTTCAATTTCAAAAGGAGCTTCAACTTTAACTTCAACTTCAAATACAACTTCAAATTCAACTTCAAAATCTACTTCAAATTCAACTTCAAATTCCACTTCAACTTCAATTTCAACTTCAATTTCAACTTCAATTTCAACTTCAATTTCAACTTCAACTTCAACTTCAACTTCAACTTCAACTTCAAATTCAACTTCAAATTCAACTTCAAATTCAACTTCAAATTCAACTTCAAATTCTACTTCAAATTCAACTTCAAATTGAACTTCAAATTGAACTTTAAATTGAACTTCAAATTGAACTTCAAATTGAACTTCAAATTGAACTTCAAATTGAACTTCAAATTGAACTTCAAGTTCAACTTCAAATTCAACTTTAAATTCAACTTCAACTTCAAATTCAACTTCAAATTCAACTTCAAGTTCAACTTCAAATTCAACTTCAAATTCAACTTCAAATTCAACTTCAAATTCAACTTCAAATTCAACTTCAAATTCAACTTCAAATTGAACTTTAAATTGAACTTCAAATTCAACTTCAAATTCAACTTCAAATTCAACTTCAAATTCTACTTCAAATTCAACTTCAAATTCAACTTCAAATTCAACTTCAAATTCAACTTCAAATTCAACTTCAAATTCAACTTCAAATTCAACTTCAAATTCAACTTCAAATTCAACTTCAAATTCAACTTCAAATTCAACTTCAAATTCAACTTCAAATTCAACTTCAACTTCAAATTCAACTTCAAATTCAACTTCAAGTTCAACTTCAAATTCAACTTCAAATTCAACTTCAAATTCAACTTCAAATTCAACTTCAAATTCAACTTCAAATTCAACTTCAAGTTCAACTTCAAATTCAACTTCAAATTCAACTTCAAATTCAACTTCAAATTCAACTTCAAATTCAACTTCAAATTCAACTTCAAATTCAACTTCAAATTCAACTTCAAATTCAACTTCAAATTCAACTTCAAATTCAACTTCAAATTCAACTTCAAATTCAACTTCAAATTCTACTTCAAATTCAACTTCAAATTCAACTTCAAATTCAACTTCAAATTCAACTTTAAATTCAACTTCAAATTCAACTTCAAATTCAACTTCAAATTCAACTTCAAATTCAACTTCAAATTCAACTTCAACTTCAAATTCAACTTCAAATTCAACTTCAAGTTCAACTTCAAATTCAACTTCAAATTCAACTTCAAATTCAACTTCAAATTCAACTTCAAATTCAACTTCAAATTCAACTTCAAATTCAACTTCAAATTCAACTTCAAATTCAACTTCAAATTCAACTTCAAATTCAACTTCAAATTCAACATCAAATTCAACTTCAAATTCTACTTCAAATTCATCTTCAAATTGAACTTCAAATTGAACTTTAAATTGAACTTCAAATTCAACTTCAAATTCAACTTCAAATTCAACTTCAAATTCTACTTCAAATTCAACTTCAAATTCAACTTCAAATTGAACTTTAAATTCAACTTCAAATTCAACTTCAAATTCAACTTCAAATTCAACTTCAAATTCAACTTCAAATTCAACTTCAAATTCAACTTCAAATTGAACTTTAAATTGAACTTCAAATTGAACTTCAAATTCAACTTCAAGTTCAACTTCAAATTCAACTTCAAATTCAACTTCAACTTCAAATTCAACTTCAAATTCAACTTCAAATTCAACTTCAAATTCAACTTCAAATTCAACTTCAAATTCAACTTCAAATTCAACTTCAAATTCAACTTCAAATTCAACATCAAATTCAACTTCAAATTCTACTTCAAATTCATCTTCAAATTGAACTTCAAATTGAACTTTAAATTGAACTTCAAATTCAACTTCAAATTCAACTTCAAATTCAACTTCAAATTCTACTTCAAATTCAACTTCAAATTCAACTTCAAATTGAACTTTAAATTCAACTTCAAATTCAACTTCAAATTCAACTTCAAATTCAACTTCAAATTCAACTTCAAATTCAACTTCAAATTCAACTTCAAATTCTACTTCAAATTCAACTTCAAATTGAACTTCAAATTGAACTTTAAATTCATCTTCAAATTGAACTTCAAATTGAACTTTAAATTGAACTTCAAATTCAACTTCAAATTCAACTTCAAATTCAACTTCAAATTCTACTTCAAATTCAACTTCAAATTCAACTTCAAATTGAACTTTAAATTCAACTTCAAATTCAACTTCAAATTCAACTTCAAATTCAACTTCAAATTCAACTTCAAATTCAACTTCAAATTCAACTTCAAATTGAACTTTAAATTGAACTTCAAATTGTACTTCAAATTCAACTTCAAGTTCAACTTCAAATTCAACTTCAAATTCAACTTCAACTTCAAATTCATCTTCAAATTCAACTTCAAATTCAACTTCAAATTCAACTTCAAATTCAACTTCAAATTCAACTTCAAATTCAACTTCAAATTCAACTTTAAATTCAACTTCAAATTCAACTTCAAATTCAACTTCAAATTCAAATTCCACTTCAACTTTAACTTTAACTTTAATTTCGACTTTAACTTTAACTTCAACTTCAACTTCAATTTCAAAAGGAGCTTCAACTTTAACTTCAACTTCAAATACAACTTCAAATTCAACTTCAAAATCTACTTCAAATTCAACTTCAAATTCAACTTCAAATTCAACTTCAAATTCTACTTCAAATTCAACTTCAAATTCAACTTCAAATTGAACTTTAAATTCAACTTCAAATTCAACTTCAAATTCAACTTCAAATTCAACTTCAAATTCAACTTCAAATTCAACTTCAAATTCAACTTCAAATTCAACTTCAAATTGAACTTTAAATTGAACTTCAAATTGAACTTCAAATTGAACTTCAAGTTCAACTTCAAATTCAACTTTAAATTCAACTTCAACTTCAAATTCAACTTCAAATTCAACTTCAAGTTCAACTTCAAATTCAACTTCAAATTCAACTTCAAATTCAACTTCAAATTCAACTTCAAATTCAACTTCAAATTCAACTTCAAATTCAAATTCCACTTCAACTTTAACTTTAACTTTAATTTCGACTTTAACTTTAACTTCAACTTCAACTTCAATTTCAAAAGGAGCTTCAACTTTAACTTCAACTTCAAATACAACTTCAAATTCAACTTCAAAATCTACTTCAAATTCAACTTCAAATTCCACTTCAACTTCAATTTCAACTTCAATTTCAACTTCAATTTCAACTTCAATTTCAACTTCAACTTCAACTTCAACTTCAACTTCAACTTCAAATTCAACTTCAAATTCAACTTCAAATTCAACTTCAAATTCAACTTCAAATTCTACTTCAAATTCAACTTCAAATTGAACTTCAAATTGAACTTTAAATTGAACTTCAAATTGAACTTCAAATTGAACTTCAAATTGAACTTCAAATTGAACTTCAAATTGAACTTCAAGTTCAACTTCAAATTCAACTTTAAATTCAACTTCAACTTCAAATTCAACTTCAAATTCAACTTCAAGTTCAACTTCAAATTCAACTTCAAATTCAACTTCAAATTCAACTTCAAATTCAACTTCAAATTCAACTTCAAATTCAACTTCAAATTGAACTTTAAATTGAACTTCAAATTCAACTTCAAATTCAACTTCAAATTCAACTTCAAATTCTACTTCAAATTCAACTTCAAATTCAACTTCAAATTCAACTTCAAATTCAACTTCAAATTCAACTTCAAATTCAACTTCAAATTCAACTTCAAATTCAACTTCAAATTCAACTTCAAATTCAACTTCAAATTCAACTTCAAATTCAACTTCAAATTCAACTTCAACTTCAAATTCAACTTCAAATTCAACTTCAAGTTCAACTTCAAATTCAACTTCAAATTCAACTTCAAATTCAACTTCAAATTCAACTTCAAATTCAACTTCAAATTCAACTTCAAGTTCAACTTCAAATTCAACTTCAAATTCAACTTCAAATTCAACTTCAAATTCAACTTCAAATTCAACTTCAAATTCAACTTCAAATTCAACTTCAAATTCAACTTCAAATTCAACTTCAAATTCAACTTCAAATTCAACTTCAAATTCAACTTCAAATTCAACTTCAAATTCTACTTCAAATTCAACTTCAAATTCAACTTCAAATTCAACTTCAAATTCAACTTTAAATTCAACTTCAAATTCAACTTCAAATTCAACTTCAAATTCAACTTCAAATTCAACTTCAAATTCAACTTCAACTTCAAATTCAACTTCAAATTCAACTTCAAGTTCAACTTCAAATTCAACTTCAAATTCAACTTCAAATTCAACTTCAAATTCAACTTCAAATTCAACTTCAAATTCAACTTCAAATTCAACTTCAAATTCAACTTCAAATTCAACTTCAAATTCAACTTCAAATTCAACTTCAAATTCAACATCAAATTCAACTTCAAATTCTACTTCAAATTCATCTTCAAATTGAACTTCAAATTGAACTTTAAATTGAACTTCAAATTCAACTTCAAATTCAACTTCAAATTCAACTTCAAATTCTACTTCAAATTCAACTTCAAATTCAACTTCAAATTGAACTTTAAATTCAACTTCAAATTCAACTTCAAATTCAACTTCAAATTCAACTTCAAATTCAACTTCAAATTCAACTTCAAATTCAACTTCAAATTCAACTTCAAATTGAACTTTAAATTGAACTTCAAATTGAACTTCAAATTCAACTTCAAGTTCAACTTCAAATTCAACTTCAAATTCAACTTCAACTTCAAATTCAACTTCAAATTCAAATTCAAATTCAACTTCAAATTCAACTTCAAATTCAACTTCAAATTCAACTTCAAATTCAACTTCAAATTCAACTTCAAATTCAACATCAAATTCAACTTCAAATTCTACTTCAAATTCATCTTCAAATTGAACTTCAAATTGAACTTTAAATTGAACTTCAAATTCAACTTCAAATTCAACTTCAAATTCAACTTCAAATTCTACTTCAAATTCAACTTCAAATTCAACTTCAAATTGAACTTTAAATTCAACTTCAAGTTCAACTTCAAATTCAACTTCAAATTCAACTTCAAATTCAACTTCAAATTCAACTTCAAATTCAACTTCAAATTCAACTTCAAATTCAACTTCAAATTCAACTTCAAATTCAACTTCAAATTCAACTTCAAATTCAACTTCAAATTCAACTTCAAATTCAACTTCAAATTCTACTTCAAATTCAACTTCAAATTCAACTTCAAATTCAACTTCAAATTCAACTTTAAATTCAACTTCAAATTCAACTTCAAATTCAACTTCAAATTCAACTTCAAATTCAACTTCAAATTCAACTTCAACTTCAAATTCAACTTCAAATTCAACTTCAAGTTCAACTTCAAATTCAACTTCAAATTCAACTTCAAATTCAACTTCAAATTCAACTTCAAATTCAACTTCAAATTCAACTTCAAATTCAACTTCAAATTCAACTTCAAATTCAACTTCAAATTCAACTTCAAATTCAACTTCAAATTCAACATCAAATTCAACTTCAAATTCTACTTCAAATTCATCTTCAAATTGAACTTCAAATTGAACTTTAAATTGAACTTCAAATTCAACTTCAAATTCAACTTCAAATTCAACTTCAAATTCTACTTCAAATTCAACTTCAAATTCAACTTCAAATTGAACTTTAAATTCAACTTCAAATTCAACTTCAAATTCAACTTCAAATTCAACTTCAAATTCAACTTCAAATTCAACTTCAAATTCAACTTCAAATTGAACTTTAAATTGAACTTCAAATTGAACTTCAAATTCAACTTCAAGTTCAACTTCAAATTCAACTTCAAATTCAACTTCAACTTCAAATTCAACTTCAAATTCAACTTCAAATTCAACTTCAAATTCAACTTCAAATTCAACTTCAAATTCAACTTCAAATTCAACTTCAAATTCAACTTCAAATTCAACATCAAATTCAACTTCAAATTCTACTTCAAATTCATCTTCAAATTGAACTTCAAATTGAACTTTAAATTGAACTTCAAATTCAACTTCAAATTCAACTTCAAATTCAACTTCAAATTCTACTTCAAGTTCAACTTCAAATTCAACTTCAAATTGAACTTTAAATTCAACTTCAAATTCAACTTCAAATTCAACTTCAAATTCAACTTCAAATTCAACTTCAAATTCAACTTCAAATTCAACTTCAAATTCTACTTCAAATTCAACTTCAAATTGAACTTCAAATTGAACTTTAAATTGAACTTCAAATTGAACTTCAAATTGAACTTCAAATTGAACTTCAAATTGAACTTCAAATTGAACTTCAAGTTCAACTTCAAATTCAACTTCAAATTCAACTTCAACTTCAAATTCAACTTCAAATTCAACTTCAAGTTCAACTTCAAATTCAACTTCAAATTCAACTTCAAATTCAACTTCAAATTCAACTTCAAATTCAACTTCAAATTCAACTTCAAATTCAACTTCAAATTCAACTTCAAATTCAACTTCAAATTCAACTTCAAATTCAACTTCAAGTTCAACTTCAAGTTCAACTTCAAATTCAACTTCAAATTCAACTTCAAATTCAACTTCAAATTCAACTTCAAATTCAACTTCAAATTCAACTTCAAATTCAACTTCAAATTCAACTTCAAATTCAACTTCAAATTCAACTTCAAATTCAACTTCAACTTCAAATTCAACTTCAAATTCAACTTCAAGTTCAACTTCAAATTCAACTTCAAATTCAACTTCAAATTCAACTTCAAATTCAACTTCAAATTCAACTTCAAGTTCAACTTCAAATTCAACTTCAAATTCAACTTCAAATTCAACTTCAAATTCAACTTCAAATTCAACTTCAAATTCAACTTCAAATTCAACTTCAAATTCAACTTCAAATTCAACTTCAAATTCAACTTCAAATTCAACTTCAAATTCAACTTCAAATTCAACTTCAAATTCTACTTCAAATTCAACTTCAAATTCAACTTCAAATTCAACTTTAAATTCAACTTCAAATTCAACTTCAAATTCAACTTCAAATTCAACTTCAAATTCAACTTCAAATTCAACTTTAAATTGAACTTCAAAATGAACTTCAAATTCAACTTCAAGTTCAACTTCAAATTCAACTTCAAATTCAACTTCAAATTCAACTTCAACTTCAAATTCAACTTCCAATACAACTTCAAATTCAACTTCGAATTCAACTTCAAATTCAACTTTAAATTCAACTTCAAATTCAACTTCAAATTCAACTTCAAATTCAACTTCAAATTCAACTTCAAATTCAACTTCAAATTCAACTTCAAATTCAACTTCAAATTCAACTTCAACTTCAAATTCAACTTCAAATTCAACATCAAATTCAACTTCAAATTCTACTTCAAATTCATCTTCAAATTGAACTTCAAATTGAACTTTAAATTGAACTTCAAATTCAACTTCAAATTCAACTTCAAATTCAACTTCAAATTCTACTTCAAATTCAACTTCAAATTCAACTTCAAATTGAACTTTAAATTCAACTTCAAATTCAACTTCAAATTCAACTTCAAATTCAACTTCAAATTCAACTTCAAATTCAACTTCAAATTCAACTTCAAATTCAACTTCAAATTGAACTTTAAATTGAACTTCAAATTGAACTTCAAATTCAACTTCAAGTTCAACTTCAAATTCAACTTCAAATTCAACTTCAACTTCAAATTCAACTTCAAATTCAACTTCAAATTCAACTTCAAATTCAACTTCAAATTCAACTTTAAATTCAACTTCAAATTCAACTTCAAATTCAACTTTAAATTCAACTTCAAATTCAACTTCAAATTCAACTTCAAATTCAAATTCCACTTCAACTTTAACTTTAACTTTAATTTCGACTTTAACTTTAACTTCAACTTCAATTTCAAAAGGAGCTTCAACTTTAACTTCAACTTCAAATACAACTTCAAATTCAACTTCAAATTCAACTTCAAATTCAACTTCAAATTCAACTTCAAATTCAACTTCAAATTCAAATTCAAGTTCAACTTCAAGTTCAACTTCAAATTCAACTTCAAATTCAACTTCAAATTCAACTTCAAATTCAACTTCAAATTCAACTTCAAATTCAACTTCAAATTCAACTTCAAATTCTACTTCAAATACAACTTCAAATTCAACTTCAAATTCAACTTTAAATTCAACTTCAAATTCAACTTCAAAGTCAACTTCAAATTCAACTTCAAATTCAACTTCTAATTCAACTTCAAATTCAACTTTAAATTGAACTTCAAATTGAACTTCAAATTCAACTTCAAGTTCAACTTCAAATTCAACTTCAAATTCAACTTCAACTTCAAATTCAACTTCCAATACAACTTCAAATTCAACTTCAAATTCAACTTCAAATTCAACTTTAAATTCAACTTCAAATTCAACTTCAAATTCAACTTCAAATTCAACTTCAAATTCAACTTCAAATTCAACTTCAAATTCAACTTCAAATTCAACTTCAAATTCAACTTCAAATTCAACTTCAACTTCAAATTCAACTTCAAATTCAACTTCAAGTTCAACTTCAAATTCAACTTCAAATTCAACTTCAAATTCAACTTCAAATTCAACTTCAAATTCAACTTCAAATTCAACTTCAAATTCAACTTCAAATTCAACTTCAAATTCAACTTCAAATTCAACTTCAAATTCAACTTCAAATTCAACATCAAATTCAACTTCAAATTCTACTTCAAATTCATCTTCAAATTGAACTTCAAATTGAACTTTAAATTGAACTTCAAATTCAACTTCAAATTCAACTTCAAATTCAACTTCAAATTCTACTTCAAATTCAACTTCAAATTCAACTTCAAATTGAACTTTAAATTCAACTTCAAATTCAACTTCAAATTCAACTTCAAATTCAACTTCAAATTCAACTTCAAATTCAACTTCAAATTCAACTTCAAATTCAACTTCAAATTGAACTTTAAATTGAACTTCAAATTGTACTTCAAATTCAACTTCAAGTTCAACTTCAAATTCAACTTCAAATTCAACTTCAACTTCAAATTCATCTTCAAATTCAACTTCAAATTCAACTTCAAATTCAACTTCAAATTCAACTTCAAATTCAACTTCAAATTCAACTTCAAATTCAACTTTAAATTCAACTTCAAATTCAACTTCAAATTCAACTTCAAATTCAAATTCCACTTCAACTTTAACTTTAACTTTAATTTCGACTTTAACTTTAACTTCAACTTCAACTTCAATTTCAAAAGGAGCTTCAACTTTAACTTCAACTTCAAATACAACTTCAAATTCAACTTCAAAATCTACTTCAAATTCAACTTCAAATTCCACTTCAACTTCAATTTCAACTTCAATTTCAACTTCAATTTCAACTTCAATTTCAACTTCAACTTCAACTTCAACTTCAACTTCAAATTCAACTTCAAATTCAACTTCAACTTCAACTTCAACTACAACTTCAACTTCAAATTCAATTTCAAATTCAACTTCAAATTCAACTTCAAATTCAACTTCAAATTCAACTTCAAATTCAACTTCAAATTCTACTTCAAATTCAACTTCAAATTGAACTTCAAATTGAACTTTAAATTGAACTTCAAATTGAACTTCAAATTGAACTTCAAATTGAACTTCAAATTGAACTTCAAGTTCAACTTCAAATTCAACTTCAAATTCAACTTCAACTTCAAATTCAACTTCAAATTCAACTTCAAGTTCAACTTCAAATTCAACTTCAAATTCAACTTCAAATTCAACTTCAAATTCAACTTCAAATTCAACTTCAAATTTAACTTCAAATTCAACTTCAAATTCAACTTCAAATTCAACTTCAAATTCAACTTCAAATTCAACTTCAAATTCAACTTCAAATTCAACTTCAAATTCAACTTCAAATTCAACTTCAAATTCAACTTCAACTTCAAATTCAACTTCAAATTCAACTTCAAGTTCAACTTCAAATTCAACTTCAAATTCAACTTCAAATTCAACTTCAAATTCAACTTCAAATTCAACTTCAAATTCAACTTCAAGTTCAACTTCAAATTCAACTTCAAATTCAACTTCAAGTTCAACTTCAAATTCAACTTCAAATTCAACTTCAACTTCAAATTCAACTTCCAATACAACTTCAAATTCAACTTCGAATTCAACTTCAAATTCAACTTTAAATTCAACTTCAAATTCAACTTCAAATTCAACTTCAAATTCAACTTCAAATTCAACTTCAAATTCAACTTCAAATTCAACTTCAAATTCAACTTCAAATTCAACTTCAACTTCAAATTCAACTTCAAATTCAACATCAAATTCAACTTCAAATTCTACTTCAAATTCATCTTCAAATTGAACTTCAAATTGAACTTTAAATTGAACTTCAAATTCAACTTCAAATTCAACTTCAAATTCAACTTCAAATTCTACTTCAAATTCAACTTCAAATTCAACTTCAAATTGAACTTTAAATTCAACTTCAAATTCAACTTCAAATTCAACTTCAAATTCAACTTCAAATTCAACTTCAAATTCAACTTCAAATTCAACTTCAAATTCAACTTCAAATTGAACTTTAAATTGAACTTCAAATTGAACTTCAAATTCAACTTCAAGTTCAACTTCAAATTCAACTTCAAATTCAACTTCAACTTCAAATTCAACTTCAAATTCAACTTCAAATTCAACTTCAAATTCAACTTCAAATTCAACTTTAAATTCAACTTCAAATTCAACTTCAAATTCAACTTTAAATTCAACTTCAAATTCAACTTCAAATTCAACTTCAAATTCAAATTCCACTTCAACTTTAACTTTAACTTTAATTTCGACTTTAACTTTAACTTCAACTTCAATTTCAAAAGGAGCTTCAACTTTAACTTCAACTTCAAATACAACTTCAAATTCAACTTCAAATTCAACTTCAAATTCAACTTCAAATTCAACTTCAAATTCAACTTCAAATTCAAATTCAAGTTCAACTTCAAGTTCAACTTCAAATTCAACTTCAAATTCAACTTCAAATTCAACTTCAAATTCAACTTCAAATTCAACTTCAAATTCAACTTCAAATTCTACTTCAAATACAACTTCAAATTCAACTTCAAATTCAACTTTAAATTCAACTTCAAATTCAACTTCAAAGTCAACTTCAAATTCAACTTCAAATTCAACTTCTAATTCAACTTCAAATTCAACTTTAAATTGAACTTCAAATTGAACTTCAAATTCAACTTCAAGTTCAACTTCAAATTCAACTTCAAATTCAACTTCAACTTCAAATTCAACTTCCAATACAACTTCAAATTCAACTTCAAATTCAACTTCAAATTCAACTTTAAATTCAACTTCAAATTCAACTTCAAATTCAACTTCAAATTCAACTTCAAATTCAACTTCAAATTCAACTTCAAATTCAACTTCAAATTCAACTTCAAATTCAACTTCAAATTCAACTTCAACTTCAAATTCAACTTCAAATTCAACTTCAAGTTCAACTTCAAATTCAACTTCAAATTCAACTTCAAATTCAACTTCAAATTCAACTTCAAATTCAACTTCAAATTCAACTTCAAATTCAACTTCAAATTCAACTTCAAATTCAACTTCAAATTCAACTTCAAATTCAACTTCAAATTCAACATCAAATTCAACTTCAAATTCTACTTCAAATTCATCTTCAAATTGAACTTCAAATTGAACTTTAAATTGAACTTCAAATTCAACTTCAAATTCAACTTCAAATTCAACTTCAAATTCTACTTCAAATTCAACTTCAAATTCAACTTCAAATTGAACTTTAAATTCAACTTCAAATTCAACTTCAAATTCAACTTCAAATTCAACTTCAAATTCAACTTCAAATTCAACTTCAAATTCAACTTCAAATTCAACTTCAAATTGAACTTTAAATTGAACTTCAAATTGTACTTCAAATTCAACTTCAAGTTCAACTTCAAATTCAACTTCAAATTCAACTTCAACTTCAAATTCATCTTCAAATTCAACTTCAAATTCAACTTCAAATTCAACTTCAAATTCAACTTCAAATTCAACTTCAAATTCAACTTCAAATTCAACTTTAAATTCAACTTCAAATTCAACTTCAAATTCAACTTCAAATTCAAATTCCACTTCAACTTTAACTTTAACTTTAATTTCGACTTTAACTTTAACTTCAACTTCAACTTCAATTTCAAAAGGAGCTTCAACTTTAACTTCAACTTCAAATACAACTTCAAATTCAACTTCAAAATCTACTTCAAATTCAACTTCAAATTCCACTTCAACTTCAATTTCAACTTCAATTTCAACTTCAATTTCAACTTCAATTTCAACTTCAACTTCAACTTCAACTTCAACTTCAAATTCAACTTCAAATTCAACTTCAACTTCAACTTCAACTACAACTTCAACTTCAAATTCAATTTCAAATTCAACTTCAAATTCAACTTCAAATTCAACTTCAAATTCAACTTCAAATTCAACTTCAAATTCTACTTCAAATTCAACTTCAAATTGAACTTCAAATTGAACTTTAAATTGAACTTCAAATTGAACTTCAAATTGAACTTCAAATTGAACTTCAAATTGAACTTCAAGTTCAACTTCAAATTCAACTTCAAATTCAACTTCAACTTCAAATTCAACTTCAAATTCAACTTCAAGTTCAACTTCAAATTCAACTTCAAATTCAACTTCAAATTCAACTTCAAATTCAACTTCAAATTCAACTTCAAATTTAACTTCAAATTCAACTTCAAATTCAACTTCAAATTCAACTTCAAATTCAACTTCAAATTCAACTTCAAATTCAACTTCAAATTCAACTTCAAATTCAACTTCAAATTCAACTTCAAATTCAACTTCAACTTCAAATTCAACTTCAAATTCAACTTCAAGTTCAACTTCAAATTCAACTTCAAATTCAACTTCAAATTCAACTTCAAATTCAACTTCAAATTCAACTTCAAATTCAACTTCAAGTTCAACTTCAAATTCAACTTCAAATTCAACTTCAAATTCAACTTCAAATTCAACTTCAAATTCAACTTCAAATTCAACTTCAAATTCAACTTCAAATTCAACTTCAAATTCAACTTCAAATTCAACTTCAAATTCAACTTCAAATTCAACTTCAAATTCTACTTCAAATTCAACTTCAAATTCAACTTCAAATTCAACTTCAAATTCAACTTTAAATTCAACTTCAAATTCAACTTCAAATTCAACTTCAAATTCAACTTCAAATTCAACTTCAAATTCAACTTCAACTTCAAATTCAACTTCAAATTCAACTTCAAGTTCAACTTCAAATTCAACTTCAAATTCAACTTCAAATTCAACTTCAAATTCAACTTCAAATTCAACTTCAAATTCAACTTCAAATTCAACTTCAAATTCAACTTCAAATTCAACTTCAAATTCAACTTCAAATTCAACTTCAAATTCAACATCAAATTCAACTTCAAATTCTACTTCAAATTCATCTTCAAATTGAACTTCAAATTGAACTTTAAATTGAACTTCAAATTCAACTTCAAATTCAACTTCAAATTCAACTTCAAATTCTACTTCAAATTCAACTTCAAATTCAACTTCAAATTGAACTTTAAATTCAACTTCAAATTCAACTTCAAATTCAACTTCTAATTCAACTTCAAATTCAACTTCAAATTCAACTTCAAATTCAACTTCAAATTGAACTTTAAATTGAACTTCAAATTGAACTTCAAATTCAACTTCAAGTTCAACTTCAAATTCAACTTCAAATTCAACTTCAACTTCAAATTGAACTTCAAATTCAACTTCAAATTCAACTTCAAATTCAACTTCAAATTCAACTTCAAATTCAACTTCAAATTCAACTTCAAATTCAACTTTAAATTCAACTTCAAATTCAACTTCAAATTCAACTTCAAATTCAACTTCAAATTCAACTTCAAATTCAACTTCAAATTCAACTTCAAATTCAACTTCAAATTCAACTTCAACTTCAAATTCAACTTCAAATTCAACATCAAATTCAACTTCAAATTCTACTTCAAATTCATCTTCAAATTGAACTTCAAATTGAACTTTAAATTGAACTTCAAATTCAACTTCAAATTCAACTTCAAATTCAACTTCAAATTCTACTTCAAATTCAACTTCAAATTCAACTTCAAATTGAACTTTAAATTCAACTTCAAATTCAACTTCAAATTCAACTTCAAATTCAACTTCAAATTCAACTTCAAATTCAACTTCAAATTCAACTTCAAATTCAACTTCAAATTCAACTTCAAATTGAACTTTAAATTGAACTTCAAATTGAACTTCAAATTCAACTTCAAGTTCAACTTCAAATTCAACTTCAAATTCAACTTCAACTTCAAATTCAACTTCAAATTCAACTTCAAATTCAACTTCAAATTCAACTTCAAATTCAACTTCAAATTCAACTTCAAATTCAACTTCAAATTCAACTTTAAATTCAACTTCAAATTCAACTTCAAATTCAACTTCAAATTCAACTTCAAATTCAAATTCCACTTCAACTTTAACTTTAACTTTAATTTCGACTTTAACTTTAACTTCAACTTCAATTTCAAAAGGAGCTTCAACTTTAACTTCAACTTCAAATACAACTTCAAATTCAACTTCAAATTCAACTTCAAATTCAACTTCAAATTCAACTTCAAATTCAACTTCAAATTCAACTTCAAGTTCAACTTCAAGTTCAACTTCAAATTCAACTTCAAATTCAACTTCAAATTCAACTTCAAATTCAACTTCAAATTCAACTTCAAATTCAACTTCAAATTCAACTTCAAATTCTACTTCAAATTCAACTTCAAATTCAACTTCAAATTCAACTTTAAATTCAACTTCAAATTCAACTTCAAAGTCAACTTCAAATTCAACTTCAAATTCAACTTCTAATTCAACTTCAAATTCAACTTCAAGTTCAACTTCAAATTCAACTTCAAATTCAACTTCAAATTCAACTTCAAATTCAACTTCAAATTCAACTTCAAATTCAACTTCAAATTCAACTTCAAATTCAACTTCAAATTCAACTTCAAATTCAACTTCAAATTCAACTTCAAATTCAACTTCAAATTCAACTTCAAATTCTACTTCAAATTCAACTTCAAATTCAACTTCAAATTCAACTTCAAATTCAACTTTAAATTCAACTTCAAATTCAACTTCAAATTCAACTTCAAATTCAACTTCAAATTCAACTTCAAATTCAACTTCAACTTCAAATTCAACTTCAAATTCAACTTCAAGTTCAACTTCAAATTCAACTTCAAATTCAACTTCAAATTCAACTTCAAATTCAACTTCAAATTCAACTTCAAATTCAACTTCAAATTCAACTTCAAATTCAACTTCAAATTCAACTTCAAATTCAACTTCAAATTCAACATCAAATTCAACTTCAAATTCTACTTCAAATTCATCTTCAAATTGAACTTCAAATTGAACTTTAAATTGAACTTCAAATTCAACTTCAAATTCAACTTCAAATTCAACTTCAAATTCTACTTCAAATTCAACTTCAAATTCAACTTCAAATTGAACTTTAAATTCAACTTCAAATTCAACTTCAAATTCAACTTCAAATTCAACTTCAAATTCAACTTCAAATTCAACTTCAAATTCAACTTCAAATTGAACTTTAAATTGAACTTCAAATTGAACTTCAAATTCAACTTCAAGTTCAACTTCAAATTCAACTTCAAATTCAACTTCAACTTCAAATTCAACTTCAAATTCAACTTCAAATTCAACTTCAAATTCAACTTCAAATTCAACTTCAAATTCAACTTCAAATTCAACTTCAAATTCAACTTTAAATTCAACTTCAAATTCAACTTCAAATTCAACTTCAAATTCAACTTCAAATTCAACTTCAAATTCAACTTCAAATTCAACTTCAAATTCAACTTCAAATTCAACTTCAACTTCAAATTCAACTTCAAATTCAACATCAAATTCAACTTCAAATTCTACTTCAAATTCATCTTCAAATTGAACTTCAAATTGAACTTTAAATTGAACTTCAAATTCAACTTCAAATTCAACTTCAAATTCAACTTCAAATTCTACTTCAAATTCAACTTCAAATTCAACTTCAAATTGAACTTTAAATTCAACTTCAAATTCAACTTCAAATTCAACTTCAAATTCAACTTCAAATTCAACTTCAAATTCAACTTCAAATTCAACTTCAAATTCAACTTCAAATTCAACTTCAAATTGAACTTTAAATTGAACTTCAAATTGAACTTCAAATTCAACTTCAAGTTCAACTTCAAATTCAACTTCAAATTCAACTTCAACTTCAAATTCAACTTCAAATTCAACTTCAAATTCAACTTCAAATTCAACTTCAAATTCAACTTCAAATTCAACTTCAAATTCAACTTCAAATTCAACTTTAAATTCAACTTCAAATTCAACTTCAAATTCAACTTCAAATTCAAATTCCACTTCAACTTTAACTTTAACTTTAATTTCGACTTTAACTTTAACTTCAACTTCAATTTCAAAAGGAGCTTCAACTTTAACTTCAACTTCAAATACAACTTCAAATTCAACTTCAAATTCAACTTCAAATTCAACTTCAAATTCAACTTCAAATTCAACTTCAAATTCAACTTCAAATTCAACTTCAAGTTCAACTTCAAGTTCAACTTCAAATTCAACTTCAAATTCAACTTCAAATTCAACTTCAAATTCAACTTCAAATTCAACTTCAAATTCAACTTCAAATTCAACTTCAAATTCTACTTCAAATTCAACTTCAAATTCAACTTCAAATTCAACTTTAAATTCAACTTCAAATTCAACTTCAAAGTCAACTTCAAATTCAACTTCAAATTCAACTTCTAATTCAACTTCAAATTCAACTTTAAATTGAACTTCAAATTGAACTTCAAATTCAACTTCAAGTTCAACTTCAAATTCAACTTCAAATTCAACTTCAACTTCAAATTCAACTTCCAATACAACTTCAAATTCAACTTCAAATTCAACTTCAAATTCAACTTTAAATTCAACTTCAAATTCAACTTCAAATTCAACTTCAAATTCAACTTCAAATTCAACTTCAAATTCAACTTCAAATTCAACTTCAAATTCAACTTCAAATTCAACTTCAAATTCAACTTCAACTTCAAATTCAACTTCAAATTCAACTTCAAGTTCAACTTCAAATTCAACTTCAAATTCAACTTCAAATTCAACTTCAAATTCAACTTCAAATTCAACTTCAAATTCAACTTCAAATTCAACTTCAAATTCAACTTCAAATTCAACTTCAAATTCAACATCAAATTCAACTTCAAATTCTACTTCAAATTCATCTTCAAATTGAACTTCAAATTGAACTTTAAATTGAACTTCAAATTCAACTTCAAATTCGACTTCAAATTCGACTTCAAATTCGACTTCAAATTCGACTTCAAATTCGACTTCAAATTCGACTTCAAATTCGACTTCAAATTCGACTTCAAATTCGACTTCAAATTCGACTTCAAATTCGACTTCAAATTCGAATTCAAATTCGACTTCAAATTTGACTTCAAATTCAATTTCAAATTCAACATCAAATTCAACTTCAAATTCAACTTCAAATTCAACTTCAAATTCAACTTCAAATTCAACTTCAAATTCTACTTCAAATTCAACTTCAATTTGAACTTCAAATTGAACTTTAAATTGAACTTCAAATTGACCTTCAAATTCAACTTCAAATTCTACTTCAAATTCAACTTCAAATTGAACTTCAAATTGAACTTTAAATTGAACGTCAAATTGAACTTCAAATTCAACTTCAAATTCAACTTCAAATTCAACTTCAAATTCAACTTTAAGTTTAACTTCAATTTCAAACTTAACTTCAACTTCAAATTCGACTTCAAATTCGACTTCAAATTTGACTTCAAATTCAATTTCAAATTCAACATCAAATTCAACTTAAAATTCAACTTAAAATTCAACTTCAAATTCAATTTCAAATTCAACATCAAATTCAACTTCAAATTCAACTTCAAATTCAACTTCAAATTCAACTTCAAATTCAACTTCAAATTCAACTTTAAATTCTACTTCAAATTCAACTTCAAATTGAACTTCAAATTCAACTTCAAATTGAACTTTAAATTGAACTTCAAATTGAACTTCAAATTGAACTTAAAATTCAACTTAAAATTCAACTTAAAATTCAAATTAAAATTCAACTTCAAATTCAACTTCAAATTCAACTTCAAATTCAACTTCAAATTCAACTTCAAATTCAACTTCAAATTCAACTTCAAATTCGACTTCAAATTCGACTTCAAGTTCAACTTCAAATTCAACTTCAATTTCAACTTCAAATTCAACTTCAAAATCAACTTCAAACTCAACATCAAATTCAACTTCAAATTCAAGTTCAAATTCAACTTCAAATTCAACTTCAAATTCGACTTCAAATTCGACTTCAAATTCGACTTCAAATTCGACTTCAAATTTGACTTCAAATTCAATTTCAAATTCAACTTCAAATTCAACTTCAAATTCAACTTTAAATTCAACTTCAACTTCAAATTCAACTTCAAATTCAACTTCAAATTCAACTTCAAATTCAACTTCAAATTCAACTTCAAATTCAACTTCAAATTCAACTTCAAATTCGACTTCAAATTCGACTTCAAATTCGACTTCAAATTCGACTTCAAATTCGACTTCAAATTTGACTTCAAATTCAATTTCAAATTCAACATCAAATTCAACTTAAAATTCAACTTAAAATTCAACTTCAAATTCAATTTCAAATTCAACATCAAATTCAACTTCAAATTCAACTTCAAATTCAACTTCAAATTCAACTTCAAATTCAACTTCAAATTCAACTTTAAATTCTACTTCAAATTCAACTTCAAATTGAACTTCAAATTGAACTTTAAATTGAACTTCAAATTGAACTTCAAATTGAACTTAAAATTCAACTTAAAATTCAACTTAAAATTCAAATTAAAATTCAACTTCAAATTCAACTTCAAATTCAACTTCAAATTCAACTTCAAATTCAACTTCAAATTCAACTTCAAATTCGACTTCAAATTCAACTTCAAGTTCAACTTCAAATTCAACTTCAATTTCAACTTCAAATTCAACTTCAAAATCAACTTCAAACTCAACATCAAATTCAACTTCAAATTCAAGTTCAAATTCAACTTCAAATTCAACTTCAAATTCGACTTCAAATTCGACTTCAAATTCGACTTCAAATTTGACTTCAAATTCAATTTCAAATTCAACTTCAAATTCAACTTCAAATTCAACTTCAAATTCAACTTCAACTTCAAATTCAACTTCAAATTCAACTTCAAATTCAACTTCAAATTCGACTTCAAATTCGACTTCAAATTCGACTTCAAATTCGACTTCAAATTCGACTTCAAATTCGACTTCAAATTCGACTTCAAATTCGACTTCAAATTCGACTTCAAATTCGACTTCAAATTCGACTTCAAATTCGACATCAAATTCGACTTCAAATTTGACTTCAAATTCAATTTCAAATTCAACTTCAAATTCAACTTCAAATTCAACTTCAAATTCAACTTCAAATTCAACTTCAAATTCAACTTCAAATTCTACTTCAAATTCAACTTTAAGTTTAACTTCAATTTCAAACTTAACTTCAACTTCAAATTCGACTTCAAATTCGACTTCAAATTTGACTTCAAATTCAATTTCAAATTCAACATCAAATTCAACTTCATATTCAACTTCAAATTCAACTTCAAATTCGACTTCAAATTCGACTTCAAATTCGACTTCAAATTCGACTTCAAATTCGACTTCAAATTCGACTTCAAATTCGACTTCAAATTCGACTTCAAATTCGACTTCAAATTCGACTTCAAATTCGACTTCAAATTCGACTTCAAATTCGACTTCAAATTCGACTTCAAATTCGACTTCAAATTCGACTTCAAATTCGATTTCAAATTCAACATCAAATTCAACTTCAAATTCAACTTCAAATTCAACTTCAAATTCAACTTCAAATTCAACTTCAGTTTGAACTTTAACTTCAATTTCAACTTCATATTTCACTTCAACTTATACTTTAATTTCAACTTTAACTTCAACTTCAACTTCAACATTAATTCTAAAATTAACTTCAACTTTAACATCAACTTCAAATTCAACTTCAAATTCAACTTCAAATTCAACTTCAACTTCAAATTCAACTTCAAATTCAACTGCAAGTTCAACTTCAAATTCAACTTCAAATTGAACTTCAAATTGAACTTCAAATTGAACTTCAAATTGAACTTCAAATTGAACTTCAAATTGAACTTCAAATTCAACTTCAAATTCAACTTCAAATTCAACTTCAAATTCAACTTCAACTTCAAATTCAACTTCAAATTCAACTTCAAATTCAACTTCAAATTCAACTTCAAATTCAACTTCAAATTCAACTTCAAATTCAACTTCCAATTCGACTTCCAATTCGACTTCAAATTCGACTTCAAATTCGACTTCAAATTCGACTTCAAATTCGACTTCAAATTCGACTTCAAATTCGACTTCAAATTCGACTTCAAATTCGACTTCAAATTCGACTTCAAATTCGACTTCAAATTCGACTTCAAATTCGACATCAAATTCGACTTCAAATTTGACTTCAAATTCAATTTCAAATTCAACTTCAAATTCAACTTCAAATTCAACTTCAAATTCAACTTCAAATTCAACTTCAAATTCTACTTCAAATTCAACTTTAAGTTTAACTTCAATTTCAAACTTAACTTCAACTTCAAATTCGACTTCAAATTCGACTTCAAATTTGACTTCAAATTCAATTTCAAATTCAACATCAAATTCAACTTCATATTCAACTTCAAATTCAACTTCAAATTCAACTTCAAATTCGACTTGAAATTCGACTTCAAATTCGACTTCAAATTCGACTTCAAATTCGACTTCAAATTCGACTTCAAATTCGACTTCAAATTCGACTTCAAATTCGACTTCAAATTCGACTTCAAATTCGACTTCAAATTCGACTTCAAATTCGAATTCAAATTCGACTTCAAATTTGACTTCAAATTCAATTTCAAATTCAACATCAAATTCAACTTAAAATTCAACTTCAAATTCAACTTCAAATTCGACTTCAAATTCGACTTCAAATTCGACTTCAAATTCGACTTCAAATTCGATTTCAAATTCGACTTCAAATTCGACTTCAAATTCGACTTCAAATTCGACTTCAAATTCGACTTCAAATTCGACTTCAAATTCGACTTCAAATTCGACTTCAAATTCGACTTCAAATTCGACTTCAAATTCGACTTCAAATTCGAATTCAAATTCGACTTCAAATTCGACTTCAAATTCAATTTCAAATTCAACATCAAATTCAACTTCAAATTCAACTTCAAATTCAACTTCAAATTCGACTTCAAATTCGACTTCAAATTCGACTTCAAATTCGACTTCAAATTCGACTTCAAATTCGACTTCAAATTCGACTTCAAATTCGAATTCAAATTCGACTTCAAATTTGACTTCAAATTCAATTTCAAATTCAACATCAAATTCAACTTCAAATTCAACTTCAAATTCAACTTCAAATTCAACTTCAAATTCAACTTCAAATTCTACTTCAAATTCAACTTCAATTTGAACTTCAAATTGAACTTTAAATTGAACTTCAAATTGACCTTCAAATTCAACTTCAAATTCAACTTCAAATTCAACTTCAAATTCAACTTCAAATTCTACTTCAAATTCAACTTCAAATTGAACTTCAAATTGAACTTTAAATTGAACGTCAAATTGAACTTCAAATTCAACTTCAAATTCAACTTCAAATTCAACTTCAAATTCAACTTCAAATTCAACTTCAAATTCAACTTCAAATTCAACTTCAAATTCGACTTCAAGTTCGACTTCAAATTCGACTTCAAATTCGACTTCAAATTCGACTTCAAATTCGACTTCAAATTCGACTTCAAATTCGACATCAAATTCGACTTCAAATTCAACTTCAAATTCAACTTCAAATTCAACTTCAAATTCAACTTCAAATTCAACTTCAAATTCAACTTCAAATTCAACTTCAAATTCAACTTCAAATTCAACTTCAAATTCAACTTCAAATTCAACTTCAAATTCAACTTCAAATTCAACTTCAAATTCAACTTCAAATTCAACTTCAAATTCAACTTCAAATTCTACTTCAAATTCAACTTTAAGTTTAACTTCAATTTCAAACTTAACTTCAACTTCAAATTCGACTTCAAATTCGACTTCAAATTCGACTTCAAATTTGACTTCAAATTCAATTTCAAATTCAACATCAAATTCAACTTCAAATTCAACTTCAAATTCAACTTCAAATTCAACTTCAAATTCAACTTCAAATTCGACTTCAAATTCGACTTCAAATTCGACTTCAAATTCGACTTCAAATTCGACTTCAAATTCGACTTCAAATTCGACTTCAAATTCGACTTCAAATTCGACTTCAAATTCGACTTCAAATTCGACTTCAAATTCGACTTCAAATTCGACTTCAAATTCGACTTCAAATTCGACTTCAAATTCGACTTCAAATTCGACTTCAAATTCGACTTCAAATTCGACTTCAAATTCGACTTCAAATTCGACTTCAAATTCGACTTCAAATTCGACTTCAAATTCGATTTCAAATTCAACATCAAATTCAACTTCAAATTCAACTTCAAATTCAACTTCAAATTCAACTTCAAATTCAACTTCAAATTCTACTTCAAATTCGACTTCAAATTTGACTTCAAATTCAATTTCAAATTCAACATCAAATTCAACTTCATATTCAACTTCAAATTCAACTTCAAATTCGACTTCAAATTCGACTTCAAATTCGACTTCAAATTTGACTTCAAATTCAATTTCAAATTCAACGTCAAATTCAACTTCAAATTCAACTTCAAATTCAACTTCAAATTCAACTTCAAATTCAACTTCAAATTCAACTTCAGTTTGAACTTTAACTTCAATTTCAACTTCATATTTCACTTCAACTTATACTTTAATTTCAACTTTAACTTCAACTTCAACTTCAACTTTAATTCTAAAATTAACTTCAACTTTAACATCAACTTCAAATTCAACTTCAAATTCAACTTCAAATTCAACTTCAACTTCAAATTCAACTTCAAATTCAACATCAAATTCAACTTCAAATTCAACTTCAAATTCAACTTCAAATTCAACTTCAAATTCAACTTCAAATTCAACTTCAAATTCAACTTCAAATTCAACTTCAAATTCGACTTCAAATTCGACTTAAAATTCGACTTCAAATTCGACTTCAAATTCGACTTCAAATTTGACTTCAAATTCAATTTCAAATTCAACATCAAATTCAACTTCAAATTCAACTTCAAGTTCAACTTCAAATTCAACTTCAAATTCGACTTCAAATTCGACTTCAAATTCGACTTCAAATTCGACTTCAAATTCGACTTCAAATTCGACTTCAAATTCGACTTCAAATTCGACTTCAAATTCGACTTCAAATTCGACTTCAAATTCGACTTCAAATTCGACTTCAAATTCGACTTCAAATTCGACTTCAAATTCGATTTCAAATTCAACATCAAATTCAACTTCAAATTCAACTTCAAATTCAACTTCAAATTCAACTTCAAATTCAACTTCAAATTCTACTTCAAATTCAACTTCAAATTCAACTTCAAATTGAACTTCAAATTGAACTTCAAATTGAACTTTAAATTGAACTTCAAATTCAACTTCAAATTCAACTTCAAATTCAACTTCAAATTCAACTTCAAATTCGACTTCAAATTCGACTTCAAATTCGACTTCAAATTTGACTTCAAATTCAATTTCAAATTCAACTTCAAATTCAACTTCAAATTCAACATCAAATTCAACTTCAACTTCAAATTCAACTTCAAATTCAACTTCAAATTCAACTTCAAATTCAACTTCAAATTCGATTTCAAATTCAACATCAAATTCAACTTCAAATTCAACTTCAAATTCAACTTCAAATTCAACTTCAAATTCGACTTCAAATTCGACTTCAAATTCGACTTCAAATTCGACTTCAAATTCGACTTCAAATTCGACTTCAAATTCGACTTCAAATTCGACTTCAAATTCGATTTCAAATTCAACATCAAATTCAACTTCAAATTCAACTTCAAATTCAACTTCAAATTCAACTTCAAATTCAACTTCAAATTCAACTTCAGTTTGAACTTTAACTTCAATTCCAACTTCATATTTCACTTCAACTTATACTTTAATTTCAACTTTAACTTCAACTTCAACTTCAACTTTAATTCTAAAATTAACTTCAACTTTAACATCAACTTCAAATTCAACTTCAAATTCAACTTCAAATTCAACTTCAACTTCAAATTCAACTTCAAATTCAACTGCAAATTCAACTTCAAATTCAACTTCAAATTGAACTTCAAATTGAACTTCAAATTGAACTTCAAATTGAACTTCAAATTGAACTTCAAATTGAACTTCAAATTCAACTTCAAATTCAACTTCAAATTCAACTTCAAATTCAACTTCAACTTCAAATTCAACTTCAAATTCAACTTCAAATTCAACTTCAAATTCAACTTCAAATTCAACTTCAAATTCAACTTCAAATTCAACTTCCAATTCGACTTCCAATTCGACTTCAAATTCGACTTCAAATTCGACTTCAAATTCGACTTCAAATTCGACTTCAAATTCGACTTCAAATTCGACTTCAAATTCGACTTCAAATTCGACTTCAAATTCGACTTCAAATTCGACTTCAAATTCGACTTCAAATTCGACATCAAATTCGACTTCAAATTTGACTTCAAATTCAATTTCAAATTCAACTTCAAATTCAACTTCAAATTCAACTTCAAATTCAACTTCAAATTCTACTTCAAATTCAACTTTAAGTTTAACTTCAATTTCAAACTTAACTTCAACTTCAAATTCGACTTCAAATTCGACTTCAAATTTGACTTCAAATTCAATTTCAAATTCAACATCAAATTCAACTTCATATTCAACTTCAAATTCAACTTCAAATTCAACTTCAAATTCGACTTGAAATTCGACTTCAAATTCGACTTCAAATTCGACTTCAAATTCGACTTCAAATTCGACTTCAAATTCGACTTCAAATTCGACTTCAAATTCGACTTCAAATTCGACTTCAAATTCGACTTCAAATTCGACTTCAAATTCGACTTCAAATTCGACTTCAAATTCGACTTCAAATTCGACTTCAAATTCGACTTCAAATTCGACTTCAAATTCGACTTCAAATTCGACTTCAAATTCGACTTCAAATTCGACTTCAAATTCGACTTCAAATTCGACTTCAAATTCGACTTCAAATTCGACTTCAAATTCGACTTCAAATTCGACTTCAAATTCGATTTCAAATTCAACATCAAATTCAACTTCAAATTCAACTTCAAATTCAACTTCAAATTCAACTTCAAATTCAACTTCAAATTCTACTTCAAATTCGACTTCAAATTTGACTTCAAATTCAATTTCAAATTCAACATCAAATTCAACTTCATATTCAACTTCAAATTCAACTTCAAATTCGACTTCAAATTCGACTTCAAATTCGACTTCAAATTTGACTTCAAATTCAATTTCAAATTCAACGTCAAATTCAACTTCAAATTCAACTTCAAATTCAACTTCAAATTCAACTTCAAATTCAACTTCAAATTCAACTTCAGTTTGAACTTTAACTTCAATTTCAACTTCATATTTCACTTCAACTTATACTTTAATTTCAACTTTAACTTCAACTTCAACTTCAACTTTAATTCTAAAATTAACTTCAACTTTAACATCAACTTCAAATTCAACTTCAAATTCAACTTCAAATTCAACTTCAACTTCAAATTCAACTTCAAATTCAACATCAAATTCAACTTCAAATTCAACTTCAAATTCAACTTCAAATTCAACTTCAAATTCAACTTCAAATTCAACTTCAAATTCAACTTCAAATTCGACTTCAAATTCGACTTAAAATTCGACTTCAAATTCGACTTCAAATTCGACTTCAAATTTGACTTCAAATTCAATTTCAAATTCAACATCAAATTCAACTTCAAATTCAACTTCAAGTTCAACTTCAAATTCAACTTCAAATTCGACTTCAAATTCGACTTCAAATTCGACTTCAAATTCGACTTCAAATTCGACTTCAAATTCGACTTCAAATTCGACTTCAAATTCGACTTCAAATTCGACTTCAAATTCGACTTCAATTTCGACTTCAAATTCGACTTCAAATTCGACTTCAAATTCGACTTCAAATTCGATTTCAAATTCAACATCAAATTCAACTTCAAATTCAACTTCAAATTCAACTTCAAATTCAACTTCAAATTCAACTTCAAATTCTACTTCAAATTCAACTTCAAATTGAACTTCAAATTGAACTTCAAATTGAACTTCAAATTGAACTTTAAATTGAACTTCAAATTCAACTTCAAATTCAACTTCAAATTCAACTTCAAATTCAACTTCAAATTCGACTTCAAATTCGACTTCAAATTCGACTTCAAATTTGACTTCAAATTCAACTTCAAATTCAACTTCAAATTCAACTTCAAATTCGATTTCAAATTCAACATCAAATTCAACTTCAAATTCAACTTCAAATTCAACTTCAAATTCAACTTCAAATTCGACTTCAAATTCGACTTCAAATTCGACTTCAAATTCGACTTCAAATTCGACTTCAAATTCGACTTCAAATTCGACTTCAAATTCGACTTCAAATTCGATTTCAAATTCAACTTCAAATTCAACTTCAAATTCAACTTCAAATTCAACTTCAGTTTGAACTTTAACTTCAATTCCAACTTCATATTTCACTTCAACTTATACTTTAATTTCAACTTTAACTTCAACTTCAACTTCAACTTTAATTCTAAAATTAACTTCAACTTTAACATCAACTTCAAATTCAACTTCAAATTCAACTTCAAATTCAACTTCAACTTCAAATTCAACTTCAAATTCAACTGCAAATTCAACTTCAAATTCAACTTCAAATTGAACTTCAAATTGAACTTCAAATTGAACTTCAAATTGAACTTCAAATTGAACTTCAAATTGAACTTCAAATTCAACTTCAAATTCAACTTCAAATTCAACTTCAAATTCAACTTCAACTTCAAATTCAACTTCAAATTCAACTTCAAATTCAACTTCAAATTCAACTTCAAATTCAACTTCAAATTCAACTTCAAATTCGACTTCCAATTCGACTTCCAATTCGACTTCAAATTCGACTTCAAATTCGACTTCAAATTCGACTTCAAATTCGACTTCAAATTCGACTTCAAATTCGATTTCAAATTCGACTTCAAATTCGACTTCAAATTCGACTTCAAATTCGACTTCAAATTCGACATCAAATTCGACTTCAAATTTGACTTCAAATTCAATTTCAAATTCAACTTCAAATTCAACTTCAAATTCAACTTCAAATTCAACTTCAAATTCTACTTCAAATTCAACTTTAAGTTTAACTTCAATTTCAAACTTAACTTCAACTTCAAATTCGACTTCAAATTCGACTTCAAATTTGACTTCAAATTCAATTTCAAATTCAACATCAAATTCAACTTCATATTCAACTTCAAATTCAACTTCAAATTCAACTTCAAATTCGACTTGAAATTCGACTTCAAATTCGACTTCAAATTCGACTTCAAATTCGACTTCAAATTCGACTTCAAATTCGACTTCAAATTCAACTTCAAATTCAACTTCAAATTCAACTTCAAATTAAACTTCAGTTTGAACTTTAACTTCAATTTCAACTTCATATTTCACTTCAACTTATACTTTAATTTCAACTTTAACTTCAACTTCAACTTCAACTTTAATTCTAAAATTAACTTCAACTTTAACATCAACTTCAAATTCAACTTCAAATTCAACTACAAATTCAACTTCAACTTCAAATTCAACTTCAAATTCAACTTCAAATTCAACTTCAAATTCAACTTCAAATTCAACTTCAAATTCAACTTCAAATTCAACTTCAAATTCAACTTCAAATTCAACTTCAAATTCAACTTCAAATTCAACTTCAAATTCAACTTCAAATTCGACTTCAAGTTCGACTTCAAATTCGACTTCAAATTCGATTTCAAATTCGACTTCAAATTCGACTTCAAATTCGACTTCAAATTCGACATCAAATTCGACTTCAAATTCGACTTCAAATTCAACTTCAAATTCAACTTCAAATTCAACTTCAAATTCAACTTCAAATTCAACTTCAAATTCAACTTCAAATTCAACTTCAAATTCAACTTCAAATTCAACTTCAAATTCAACTTCAAATTCAACTTCAAATTCAACTTCAAATTCAACTTCAAATTCAACTTCAAATTCAACTTCAAATTCTACTTCAAATTCAACTTTAAGTTTAACTTCAATTTCAAACTTAACTTCAACTTCAAATTCGACTTCAAATTCGACTTCAAATTCGACTTCAAATTTGACTTCAAATTCAATTTCAAATTCAACATCAAATTCAACTTCAAATTCAACTTCAAATTCGACTTCAAATTCGACTTCAAATTCGACTTCAAATTCGACTTCAAATTCGACTTCAAATTCGACTTCAAATTCGACTTCAAATTCGACTTCAAATTCGACTTCAAATTCGACTTCAAATTCGACTTCAAATTCGACTTCAAATTCGACTTCAAATTCGATTTCAAATTCAACATCAAATTCAACTTCAAATTCAACTTCAAATTCAACTTCAAATTCAACTTCAAATTCAACTTCAAATTCTACTTCAAATTCGACTTCAAATTTGACTTCAAATTCAATTTCAAATTCAACATCAAATTTGACTTCAAATTCAATTTCAAATTCAACATCAAATTCAACTTCATATTCAACTTCAAATTCAACTTCAAATTCGACTTCAAATTCGACTTCAAATTCGACTTCAAATTTGACTTCAAATTCAATTTCAAATTCAACGTCAAATTCAACTTCAAATTCAACTTCAAATTCAACTTCAAATTCAACTTCAAATTCAACTTCAAATTCAACTTCAAATTCTACTTCAAATTCAACTTCAATTTGAACTTCAAATTGAACTTTAAATTGAACTTCAAATTGACCTTCAAATTCAACTTCAAATTCAACTTCAAATTCAACTTCAAATTCTACTTCAAATTCAACTTCAAATTGAACTTCAAATTGAACTTTAAATTGAACGTCAAATTGAACTTCAAATTCAACTTCAAATTCAACTTCAAATTCAACTTCAAATTCAACTTCAAATTCAACTTCAAATTCAACTTCAAATTCGACTTCAAGTTCGACTTCAAATTCGACTTCAAATTCGACTTTAAATTCGACTTCAAATTCGACTTCAAATTCGACTTCAAATTCGACATCAAATTCGACTTCAAATTCAACTTCAAATTCAACTTCAAATTCAACTTCAAATTCAACTTCAAATTCAACTTCAAATTCAACTTCAAATTCAACTTCAAATTCAACTTCAAATTCAACTTCAAATTCAACTTCAAATTCAACTTCAAATTCAACTTCAAATTCAACATCAAATTTGACTTCAAATTCAATTTCAAATTCAACATCAAATTCAACTTCATATTCAACTTCAAATTCAACTTCAAATTCGACTTCAAATTCGACTTCAAATTCGACTTCAAATTTGACTTCAAATTCAATTTCAAATTCAACGTCAAATTCAACTTCAAATTCAACTTCAAATTCAACTTCAAATTCAACTTCAAATTCAACTTCAAATTCAACTTCAAATTCTACTTCAAATTCAACTTCAATTTGAACTTCAAATTGAACTTTAAATTGAACTTCAAATTGACCTTCAAATTCAACTTCAAATTTGACTTCAAATTCAATTTCAAATTCAACATCAAATTCAACTTCAAATTCAACTTCAAATTCAACTTCAAATTCAACTTCAAATTCAACTTCAAATTCGACTTCAAATTCGACTTCAAATTCGACTTCAAATTCGACTTCAAATTCGACTTCAAATTCGACTTCAAATTCGACTTCAAATTCGACTTCAAATTCGACTTCAAATTCGACTTCAAATTCGACTTCAAATTCGACTTCAAATTCGACTTCAAATTCGACTTCAAATTCGACTTCAAATTCGACTTCAAATTCGACTTCAAATTCGACTTCAAATTCGACTTCAAATTCGACTTCAAATTCGACTTCAAATTCGACTTCAAATTCGACTTCAAATTCGACTTCAAATTCGACTTCAAATTCGATTTCAAATTCAACATCAAATTCAACTTCAAATTCAACTTCAAATTCAACTTCAAATTCAACTTCAAATTCAACTTCAAATTCTACTTCAAATTCGACTTCAAATTTGACTTCAAATTCAATTTCAAATTCAACATCAAATTTGACTTCAAATTCAATTTCAAATTCAACATCAAAATTCAACTTCATATTCAACTTCAAATTCAACTTCAAATTCGACTTCAATTCGACTTCAAATTCGACTTCAAATTTGACTTCAAATTCAATTTCAAATTCAACGTCAAATTCAACTTCAAATTCAACTTCAAATTCAACTTCAAATTCAACTTCAAATTCAACTTCAAATTCAACTTCAAATTCTACTTCAAATTCAACTTCAATTTGAACTTCAAATTGAACTTTAAATTGAACTTCAAATTGACCTTCAAATTCAACTTCAAATTCAACTTCAAATTCAACTTCAAATTGCAACTTCAAATTCTACTTCAAATTCAACTTCAAATTGAACTTCAAATTGAACTTTAAATTGAACGTCAAATTGAACTTCAAATTCAACTTCAAATTCAACTTCAAATTCAACTTCAAATTCAACTTCAAAATTCAACTTCAAATTCAACTTCAAATTCAACTTCAAATTCGACTTCAAGTTCGACTTCAAATTCGACTTCAAATTCGACTTCAAATTCGACTTCAAATTCGACTTCAAATTCGACTTCAAATTCGACATCAAATTCGACTTCAAATTCAACTTCAAATTCAACTTCAAATTCAACTTCAAATTCAACTTCAAATTCAACTTCAAATTCAACTTCAAATTTCAACTTCAAATTCAACTTCAAAATCAACTTCAAATTCAACTTCAAATTCAACTTCAAATTCAACTTCAAATTCAACTTCAAATTCAACTTTCAAATTCAACTTCAAATTCTACTTCAAATTCAACTTTAAGTTTAACTTCAATTTCAACTTAACTTCAACTTCAAATTCGACTTCAAATTCGACTTCAAATTCGACTTCAAATTTGACTTCAAATTCAATTTCAAATTCAACATCAAATTCAACTTCAAATTCAACTTCAAATTCAACTTCAAATTCAACTTCAAATTCGACTTCAAATTCGACTTCAAATTCGACTTCAAATTCGACTTCAAATTCGACTTCAAATTCGACTTCAAATTCGACTTCAAATTCGACTTCAAATTCGACTTCAAATTCGACTTCAAATTCGACTTCAAATTCGACTTCAAATTCGACTTCAAATTCGACTTCAAATCGACTTCAAATTCGACTTCAAATTCGACTTCAAATTCGACTTCAAATTCGACTTCAAATTCGACTTCAAATTCGACTTCAAATTCGACTTCAAATTCAACATCAAATTTGACTTCAAATTCAATTTCAAATTCATCATCAAATTCAACTTCTATTCAACTTCAAATTCAACTTCAAATTCGACTTCAAATTCGACTTCAAATTCGACTTCAAATTTGACTTCAAATTCAATTTCAAATTCAACGTCAAATTCAACTTCAAATTCTACTTCAAATTCGACTTCAAATTGACTTCAAATTCAATTTCAAATTCAACATCAAATTTGACTTCAAATTCAATTTCAAATTCAACATCAAATTCAACTTCATATTCAACTTCAAATTCAACTTCAAATTCGACTTCAAATTCGACTTCAAATTCGACTTCAAATTTGACTTCAAATTCAATTTCAAAATTCAACGTCAAATTCAACTTCAAATTCAACTTCAAATTCAACTTCAAATTCAACTTCAAATTCAACTTCAAATTCAACTTCAAATTCTACTTCAAATTCAACTTCAATTTGAACTTCAATTGAACTTTAAATTGAACTTCAAATTGACCTTCAAATCAACTTCAAATTCAACTTCAAATTCAACTTCAAATTCAACTTCAAATTCTACTTCAAATTCAACTTCAAATTGAACTTCAAATTGAACTTTAAATTGAACGTCAAATTGAACTTCAAATTCAACTTCAAATTCAAACTTCAAATTCAACTCTCAAATTCAACTTCAAATTCAACTTCAAATTCAACTTCAAATTCAACTTCAAATTCGACTTCAAGTTCGACTTCAAATTCGACTTCAAATTCGACTTCAAATTCGACTTCAAATTCGACTTCAAATTCGACTTCAAATTCGACATCAAATTCGACTTCAAATTCAACTTCAAATTCAACTTCAAATTCAACTTCAAATTCAACTTCAAATTCAACTTCAAATTCAACTTCAAATTCAACTTCAAATTCAACTTCAAATTCAACTTCAAATTCAACTTCAAATTCAACTTCAAATTCAACTTCAAATTCAACTTCAAATTCAACTTCAAATTCAACTTCAAATTCTACTTCAAATTCAACTTTAAGTTTAACTTCAATTTCAAACTTAACTTCAACTTCAAATTCGACTTCAAATTCGACTTCAAATTCGACTTCAAATTTGACTTCAAATTCAATTTCAAATTCAACATCAAATTCAACTTCAAATTCAACTTCAAATTCAACTTCAAATTCAACTTCAAATTCGACTTCAAATTCGACTTCAAATTCGACTTCAAATTCGACTTCAAATTCGACTTCAAATTCGACTTCAAATTCGACTTCAAATTCGACTTCAAATTCGACTTCAAATTCGACTTCAAATTCGACTTCAAATTCGACTTCAAATTCGACTTCAAATTCGACTTCAAATTCGACTTCAAATTCGACTTCAAATTCGACTTCAAATTCGACTTCAAATTCGACTTCAAATTCGACTTCAAATTCGACTTCAAATTCGACTTCAAATTCGACTTCAAATTCGACTTCAAATTCGACTTCAAATTCGATTTCAAATTCAACATCAAATTCAACTTCAAATTCAACTTCAAATTCAACTTCAAATTCAACTTCAAATTCAACTTCAAATTCTACTTCAAATTCGACTTCAAATTTGACTTCAAATTCAATTTCAAATTCAACATCAAATTCAACTTCATATTCAACTTCAAATTCGACTTCAAATTCGACTTCAAATTCGACTTCAAATTTGACTTCAAATTCAATTTCAAATTCAACATCAAATTCAACTTCAAATTCAACTTCAAATTCAACTTCAAATTCAACTTCAAATTCAACTTCAAATTCAACTTCAGTTTGAACTTTAACTACAATTTCAACTTCATATTTCACTTCAACTTATACTTTAATTTCAACTTTAACTTCAACTTCAACTTCAACTTTAATTCTAAAATTAACTTCAACTTTAACATCAACTTCAAATTCAACTTCAAATTCAACTTCAAATTCAACTTCAAATTCAACTTCAAATTCAACTTCAAATTCAACTTCAAATTCAACTTCAAATTCAACTTCAAATTCAACTTCAAATTCAACTTCAAATTCAACTTCAAATTCGACTTCAAGTTCGACTTCAAATTCGACTTCAAATTCGATTTCAAATTCGACTTCAAATTCGACTTCAAATTCGACTTCAAATTCGACATCAAATTCGACTTCAAATTCGACTTCAAATTCAACTTCAAATTCAACTTCAAATTCAACTTCAAATTCAACTTCAAATTCAACTTCAAATTCAACTTCAAATTCAACTTCAAATTCAACTTCAAATTCAACTTCAAATTCAACTTCAAATTCAACTTCAAATTCAACTTCAAATTCAACTTCAAATTCTACTTCAAATTCAACTTTAAGTTTAACTTCAATTTCAAACTTAACTTCAACTTCAAATTCGACTTCAAATTCGACTTCAAATTCGACTTCAAATTTGACTTCAAATTCAATTTCAAATTCAACATCAAATTCAACTTCAAATTCAACTTCAAATTCGACTTCAAATTCGACTTCAAATTCGACTTCAAATTCGACTTCAAATTCGACTTCAAATTCGACTTCAAATTCGACTTCAAATTCGACTTCAAATTCGACTTCAAATTCGACTTCAAATTCGACTTCAAATTCGACTTCAAATTCGATTTCAAATTCAACATCAAATTCAACTTCAAATTCAACTTCAAATTCAACTTCAAATTCAACTTCAAATTCAACTTCAAATTCTACTTCAAATTCGACTTCAAATTTGACTTCAAATTCAATTTCAAATTCAACATCAAATTTGACTTCAAATTCAATTTCAAATTCAACATCAAATTCAACTTCATATTCAACTTCAAATTCAACTTCAAATTCGACTTCAAATTCGACTTCAAATTCGACTTCAAATTTGACTTCAAATTCAATTTCAAATTCAACGTCAAATTCAACTTCAAATTCAACTTCAAATTCAACTTCAAATTCAACTTCAAATTCAACTTCAAATTCAACTTCAAATTCTACTTCAAATTCAACTTCAATTTGAACTTCAAATTGAACTTTAAATTGAACTTCAAATTGACCTTCAAATTCAACTTCAAATTCAACTTCAAATTCAACTTCAAATTCTACTTCAAATTCAACTTCAAATTGAACTTCAAATTGAACTTTAAATTGAACGTCAAATTGAACTTCAAATTCAACTTCAAATTCAACTTCAAATTCAACTTCAAATTCAACTTCAAATTCAACTTCAAATTCAACTTCAAATTCGACTTCAAGTTCGACTTCAAATTCGACTTCAAATTCGACTTTAAATTCGACTTCAAATTCGACTTCAAATTCGACTTCAAATTCGACATCAAATTCGACTTCAAATTCAACTTCAAATTCAACTTCAAATTCAACTTCAAATTCAACTTCAAATTCAACTTCAAATTCAACTTCAAATTCAACTTCAAATTCAACTTCAAATTCAACTTCAAATTCAACTTCAAATTCAACTTCAAATTCAACTTCAAATTCAACATCAAATTTGACTTCAAATTCAATTTCAAATTCAACATCAAATTCAACTTCATATTCAACTTCAAATTCAACTTCAAATTCGACTTCAAATTCGACTTCAAATTCGACTTCAAATTTGACTTCAAATTCAATTTCAAATTCAACGTCAAATTCAACTTCAAATTCAACTTCAAATTCAACTTCAAATTCAACTTCAAATTCAACTTCAAATTCAACTTCAAATTCTACTTCAAATTCAACTTCAATTTGAACTTCAAATTGAACTTTAAATTGAACTTCAAATTGACCTTCAAATTCAACTTCAAATTTGACTTCAAATTCAATTTCAAATTCAACATCAAATTCAACTTCAAATTCAACTTCAAATTCAACTTCAAATTCAACTTCAAATTCAACTTCAAATTCGACTTCAAATTCGACTTCAAATTCGACTTCAAATTCGACTTCAAATTCGACTTCAAATTCGACTTCAAATTCGACTTCAAATTCGACTTCAAATTCGACTTCAAATTCGACTTCAAATTCGACTTCAAATTCGACTTCAAATTCGACTTCAAATTCGACTTCAAATTCGACTTCAAATTCGACTTCAAATTCGACTTCAAATTCGACTTCAAATTCGACTTCAAATTCGACTTCAAATTCGACTTCAAATTCGACTTCAAATTCGACTTCAAATTCGACTTCAAATTCGATTTCAAATTCAACATCAAATTCAACTTCAAATTCAACTTCAAATTCAACTTCAAATTCAACTTCAAATTCAACTTCAAATTCTACTTCAAATTCGACTTCAAATTTGACTTCAAATTCAATTTCAAATTCAACATCAAATTTGACTTCAAATTCAATTTCAAATTCAACATCAAATTCAACTTCATATTCAACTTCAAATTCAACTTCAAATTCGACTTCAAATTCGACTTCAAATTCGACTTCAAATTTGACTTCAAATTCAATTTCAAATTCAACGTCAAATTCAACTTCAAATTCAACTTCAAATTCAACTTCAAATTCAACTTCAAATTCAACTTCAAATTCAACTTCAAATTCTACTTCAAATTCAACTTCAATTTGAACTTCAAATTGAACTTTAAATTGAACTTCAAATTGACCTTCAAATTCAACTTCAAATTCAACTTCAAATTCAACTTCAAATTCAACTTCAAATTCTACTTCAAATTCAACTTCAAATTGAACTTCAAATTGAACTTTAAATTGAACGTCAAATTGAACTTCAAATTCAACTTCAAATTCAACTTCAAATTCAACTTCAAATTCAACTTCAAATTCAACTTCAAATTCAACTTCAAATTCAACTTCAAATTCGACTTCAAGTTCGACTTCAAATTCGACTTCAAATTCGACTTCAAATTCGACTTCAAATTCGACTTCAAATTCGACTTCAAATTCGACATCAAATTCGACTTCAAATTCAACTTCAAATTCAACTTCAAATTCAACTTCAAATTCAACTTCAAATTCAACTTCAAATTCAACTTCAAATTCAACTTCAAATTCAACTTCAAATTCAACTTCAAATTCAACTTCAAATTCAACTTCAAATTCAACTTCAAATTCAACTTCAAATTCAACTTCAAATTCAACTTCAAATTCTACTTCAAATTCAACTTTAAGTTTAACTTCAATTTCAAACTTAACTTCAACTTCAAATTCGACTTCAAATTCGACTTCAAATTCGACTTCAAATTTGACTTCAAATTCAATTTCAAATTCAACATCAAATTCAACTTCAAATTCAACTTCAAATTCAACTTCAAATTCAACTTCAAATTCGACTTCAAATTCGACTTCAAATTCGACTTCAAATTCGACTTCAAATTCGACTTCAAATTCGACTTCAAATTCGACTTCAAATTCGACTTCAAATTCGACTTCAAATTCGACTTCAAATTCGACTTCAAATTCGACTTCAAATTCGACTTCAAATTCGACTTCAAATTCGACTTCAAATTCGACTTCAAATTCGACTTCAAATTCGACTTCAAATTCGACTTCAAATTCGACTTCAAATTCGACTTCAAATTCGACTTCAAATTCAACATCAAATTTGACTTCAAATTCAATTTCAAATTCAACATCAAATTCAACTTCATATTCAACTTCAAATTCAACTTCAAATTCGACTTCAAATTCGACTTCAAATTCGACTTCAAATTTGACTTCAAATTCAATTTCAAATTCAATTTCAAATTCAACGTCAAATTCAACTTCAAATTCTACTTCAAATTCGACTTCAAATTTGACTTCAAATTCAATTTCAAATTCAACATCAAATTTGACTTCAAATTCAATTTCAAATTCAACATCAAATTCAACTTCATATTCAACTTCAAATTCAACTTCAAATTCGACTTCAAATTCGACTTCAAATTCGACTTCAAATTTGACTTCAAATTCAATTTCAAATTCAACGTCAAATTCAACTTCAAATTCAACTTCAAATTCAACTTCAAATTCAACTTCAAATTCAACTTCAAATTCAACTTCAAATTCTACTTCAAATTCAACTTCAATTTGAACTTCAAATTGAACTTTAAATTGAACTTCAAATTGACCTTCAAATTCAACTTCAAATTCAACTTCAAATTCAACTTCAAATTCAACTTCAAATTCTACTTCAAATTCAACTTCAAATTGAACTTCAAATTGAACTTTAAATTGAACGTCAAATTGAACTTCAAATTCAACTTCAAATTCAACTTCAAATTCAACTTCAAATTCAACTTCAAATTCAACTTCAAATTCAACTTCAAATTCAACTTCAAATTCGACTTCAAGTTCGACTTCAAATTCGACTTCAAATTCGACTTCAAATTCGACTTCAAATTCGACTTCAAATTCGACTTCAAATTCGACATCAAATTCGACTTCAAATTCAACTTCAAATTCAACTTCAAATTCAACTTCAAATTCAACTTCAAATTCAACTTCAAATTCAACTTCAAATTCAACTTCAAATTCAACTTCAAATTCAACTTCAAATTCAACTTCAAATTCAACTTCAAATTCAACTTCAAATTCAACTTCAAATTCAACTTCAAATTCAACTTCAAATTCTACTTCAAATTCAACTTTAAGTTTAACTTCAATTTCAAACTTAACTTCAACTTCAAATTCGACTTCAAATTCGACTTCAAATTCGACTTCAAATTTGACTTCAAATTCAATTTCAAATTCAACATCAAATTCAACTTCAAATTCAACTTCAAATTCAACTTCAAATTCAACTTCAAATTCGACTTCAAATTCGACTTCAAATTCGACTTCAAATTCGACTTCAAATTCGACTTCAAATTCGACTTCAAATTCGACTTCAAATTCGACTTCAAATTCGACTTCAAATTCGACTTCAAATTCG